>JAPYYT010000778.1:0-41519 GCA_030522565.1 Ceratosolen corneri | reverse complement strand
GGTATTTTTTTTTTTTTTTTTTTTTTTGTGTTTATTGTACGCGTGGTTATTTTTATGCCGCGCTTTCACACAAAAGTTATACACTGAAATATCAGACAAGATTATAATAAATATGAATTTTGTTACTTTGCAACATGTCTAAAGAATCATTTCTTAAAAATTCTGACATTCCAAGATATGATGATTATAAGCTGAGCCTAAAGAATGTAAAATGTCGAAGGAATTCTTATGCCATTTACTACAAATTATTATAAATTGGTAAGTTAATTTTAGTTTATAATAGATTTACTATTTATATTACTATTATAATAGATTACTTTTCCAATAATTAGGCGCGTTTTGGCGTTGTGAAGTGAGTGTATTTCGATGAGGAACTTTGTCGATTGGAAACTTTGCATACGAGAAAATTTCATATGGAAATGAAATCGTAATAAATAGTTCACAAACGTACTGCACGCGAACGAAAATATTAAAGACTTTTTTATTTTTTACTTTGCAGTAATACTATTATTAGTATTCGGCAGAAGTATGTCAGTCGATTAATGTTCTTAGTTTTCCGAAATTTTTTCTTCTTACCAATCAATAACCGCATAATCACATCAGTTTCACATTTTATCAGTATACTGCATATAATAATAATATGCGTCCCTTAAGGCAATATTATTTATTCCATTCCCTTACTCGTGTGGTAGAAAATGTTTTTCATGTTTATTTGCGTAAACGGAGGATAAATTCCCATTGGTATAATCGTATTCTCTTCAAGACATAAATCTAAGAAAATATAATTTGCCCTCTCTCCCTATTCAGCTTATTTAATAAACTAAATGCCAATTTAAATTAATTAACAACTTATGGCAAGTGTTTTAGACGGTTCAACATCTTACGTGAAGAAAATTTACTAAAACGGACGGACATAAAAAAATCCGCCACATTGGCAGATTATTAATTATAATTGTATTAATATATTATTAATGTTATTATTGAAAATAATTGTTAATGTAATTGTTGTTTAAAACGTCGTGTTATATATATATAAAGACGTTAGCTTCTGCGACAGAGTCTCCTTACAGTTTAAAGTATTAAGCAAATATTAGTAATTTGCAGTAATTGTCCGACCTACTTACTCGTATCAACTTATAAACATTTAGTACTCGGGAGCAGTATTTACAGGTTCATTAGCTCTTAAAAGACGAGGAGAAACAGATTAAATTATTGCGGATAATGTCGCTTGCCTAGGTATTAACAAGAGCTATTATTTCAGAATTAGAATATCTTCTCTCTCTTCGAACCAACATTCTGTCAATTTTCAATGTTTAATTCGACTTAAAGGCATGCGAGTGAATTAGTGGCAATTACAATAGCATTAATACATTTATCTAATCAACGCGAATAATGAAATGTAACTAGAAATTATAAAAGAAATTTCATTCTGCGAGATATTGTTGGTGATATTTTTGCCTTTATTGGAATATATTTTACGCAGTGGCGACACATTTTCGTATTGCGCAATTAATAATGTAATACTTAACATTTATTCGTGTTAATTGACAGCTCAACAGGTGCTATTTTTGCAAATACTTTCTAGTCTGTACGTATTCTAATTTGTAGGTCGGCTATGCCAATTCTTTACATTGACAATTTCTTTAAATACTCGACGAAATTCATATAAATATTTCGCGATGTTTTAATTCTTTTCGAAATTTCGTTACTATTACCACCATTACTATTATCGTTGTTGTTGTTGTTGATGTTGATGCTATTATTACTGTTGCATTTATTAGTTCGGGTATATACGTATTTGTTTGCCTTCGAGTAGGGATTGAGAGACTTACATAACATTGAACTCCAATTAATTATGTATTAACTACTAAATAATATGATAATTAACATTCAAATTACTTATTTTGTCATTCACAATTGATTTAATTATACGGCTTCGGTACAAATTTTTCGTGCAAAGATAGTTTTTTTAAATACTGATCCTATAAATTAGGGCTTATTCCAATTGAAATTGTTGCTGCTTAAGGGCAGAATTTATCGTGAAAATAAACTTTCCATATATATCGTACAGTGAATATTATTCCTAGAGAATTTTATGGGAAATTTGAGAATTGTTTTTTTTTCTCTCTCTCTCTCTCTCTCTCTCTAAATAAGTATAGGCTTTTCCTTTCAATGGTGATGCAAACGGAATGGAGCACAAGGTAATAGAAACTGTGCTCTCTCGTATTTTGCGTGAATGGAACGAAAATCTTGTTTCGTGCTAACTTGATACGCGCGAGGGAGCTCAGGGGCCCCGTGCACCTGGGGGGAAAAAATCGATTACCCGAGGTTCTTGCACGTATTTACTGGCCGCTCGAGTTATTGGCACGTGTGCGGCATTCGAATATAAATGAAGGAACACGGGCGCAGCAGCTAAAGGGCTGCAGTTTTTTCGTCGTTACAACGAATTTTCCTTCCTACAAATTTATTATGCAAATAAGATATCACGTTTCTCAACAACGAAACTCACATCGAAGGACTTTATAATAATGCTTGTGTCTGCATTGTTTAATGCCACTTTTACAGATTAACGAAATAACCAGAGGCTATAAATCATATGCCGCGAACCGTCTCTAAATCACTAGACAAATCCAAGTAACTTGGCCGTTTAATATTTGAATTGTGAATTGATATTATCGAGGCAATACCTGCCTTTTGTCACACTAAATTGCAATTGGCCATTAAAAGTATGCTCACTCAGTCGGGTAAGTCGCTCACTATAAATGAAGTTCCTATGTAGCGGTCACTGCCGATTTCTTCGAGAGGCCCGCAGTTAATCGAAAGGCCAACTCATTAACGGAGATGCACTTTGTCGCAATTATATTCCAAAGTGCAAAAACATTGGCCAAGTCCGCTTATTACAGAACCTCGTCAACTCGATCGTTTTCTTCCTGACTGTACCGGCTCGCTTAGAAAAGCAGGATCGACTTTTAAAGTGCCGTGCTATTGGCTTGGGAAACTTTGTCATTGAGCACCTCCTACGCAATACACACCACCAATATCGTTTTACACGATCGCGCAGAAAAAAATTTGATCGCGCCTAGGGTCGAGAGGCAAAACAACCATTCCTTTTTTGAAAAGGAATGGATGGGCGCCGGGGGGGGGCGGGGCTTGCCCCGGTTGGGGGGGGGGGGGGGGGGGGGAGGGTCGGCAGCAGCTATTAGCCGAATGTCTCCTAAATGTGCTTTTGTCACGAGAAACTGATTCTGTATTTTACATTTCGTGACAGCTGAAATGTACGTGGAAAGTTTTGTCCTCTGAAATGCTTTTGGAATTTGATTAATTGATGTGCATAGTGAGATTGGAGAAACGCAGTATAAAGAAGCAAGAAAGGTTTTATTATTTTGCTGGTTTTTTTTTTTTCAAATACATCACGATAATAACGTATAAAAAAGGTGATGTAAAGAAAGAATTGTTTGTTTTATTTTTAAGAGAGGATAAAGTAATTGGACGAAAATTACGAAGAATATTTAGGCGATTCTTTTAAACTTAGGCTTAAGCTCCAAAAGCTGGGTAGAATTTGTCGATAAATAGTTTTTTTAATTTTTCGTAATATGCCAAAAAAAAAGGGTGTGAAAGAAATTGAATTTTATTGTCAAATTTTTTGCAGTTGATCTTACGAATAATTAATAAAATGCTTTGGTATTCTCTTTTAGATGAGTGTCGTCAATTGAGAATATTAGCTGAAGTATTTGAATGACATTTGACTCATTAATTCTAAATACCATTCAATAAATTACACGAATTAATAATGCATTTATTAGATAAATAAGATTCAGTAAGATTAGCATGGATATTCCAAGTGAATAATTGTCTAAAAAATGTCATTTTTAAAGTAAAAATATCTTAGAATGGAATACTTATTTTCACGTTTCTGTAATACAAAGCCACTTTTAATTGAACAAACTCATTATTATTGCCATAATCGACAAATTTATTTGCATTTGGCTTAAATGAAAAAGATTTATTCTCGTGCTTGCGGAAATCGACTCTCAATAATCTTCAATTTTTCAAGTTAGTTAATATAATAGATATTACAATTATGATAATGTGAATAATATGAATTCAAATTTTCTTCGATATTAATAATTAATAGTGTACATTGGTGAATTTATGTATTTTAGTTTGGCATACTGTGGATAATTAATTTGAACGAAATTTATCGAGAAAGCGCATTGGGAAAAATTATTGACAAATATTATCGAGTTGCTCGGCAAGTCTTAATATTATTGACATTAATATTTGACGTAGAAAACAATGTGTAAAAGAAAAAGAAAGAAAGAATCGCTTGCTTCAGTTCAACAAACGAACAAACGCTTAAACGAAACTAATCGCAAATTACAATTCATGTGCATGCAATTACAAGATAATTACCACTTCTAGCTTTCTTCAATTCAACTCTTGTTTATGTAAGTGATAGAATCAGCTGCTGCTAAATTGCAGTATGGAAAGTAATGAAAAAAAAATTGCCATCGTGGGTGCAGTAATGTCGCCGCAGTCAGCCGCGACGAATCACCGAGGTCAAGTAAGATGAACTGATGCACACGATAATAATGGACAACACGGTGTACAAGAGAAATTACTTCATTTCATTAATAATACCAACTTACACGCTCACCACTAAATGAGGCACGAACGGCATTGTTCTCTCTCTGTGTGTGTGTGTGTGCGTTTGAATATCAAGCAATGGATATCGTGAAAATATGTTGATACAAGTACCGCATTCCACACACGAGACGATACAGTTCTTCTTTTTATATTTTATTCTTTTTATATTCTTTTTATATTTCAGCGATTGGGTAAACTCTCGTTGTATATTGATAATTTATAGGTAAAGTCTTGCGCAGATTAATCGCATGTAATTCCTAAGCGTCAATATCACGGGAATTTGAGACTTTCAGTGTGCTACTTGACGTAATTCTCTCTTGGCTTGTCAATGTTTTAGTGACTAATATCTAAGTGAAGCTGTCGTATTTGTTTAAAATTGAATTAGAGCTTAATCCCATTAGAATATTATTGATTAGAATTAGAATTAGATTAGAATTAGAGCTTAATCCCATTAGAATATTGTCTGAGTGAGCTCGTCCAACATAAAAATCAAACGAATTTTCCCTTCAAATTCTTCATCGTAAGAGTTACGCACAGCGTGTTATATCGATAATGCACATTGTACAATATTATTTTCTTCTATTCTGCATTATTTAACATAATTGTTAAAGTGTTAATTTTACCGAGACTATTTAGCGAGAGCAGCGAGTAGAGGGACTACGGATGTTCTATGGTAGTAGGTTACCGAAGAGAAAAAAATAGCGAGGCCGAACCCAATTTTCAATTGCAAACAGTTAGTCATCAACGAAACCAGTCGACGACTAATTTAAAAAGCCGTGTAAGTATATTCATCCTCATCAATTACGACTATTAAACGAAATTATGTTTATTTGCGGATACAATTAAGGATTTTTGTACGCGGAAAAGAAGAGGCGAAATATTAAAGTAGCTTGCTTTGAGAAAGAGAAGCTTGTAAAGATTTAGTGAGAAATGGATAGATAAGCTAAACTACAAGTCTTGCGGAGTTTTAATGGTGAGTGTGTATTACGTATTTTTATGTCCAATTGAAAATTGGAGCACAAGTTAATGATGCATTATTATTAGATTACGGTAAATATTGGATTTTTTTAATAAATCTCAGTTCTTAGAGAAATAGAGAAATTATTGGAGAAGTTCGAGGCACAAGGGAATGTAGTGTGAAGAAGAAATTTTGTAAAATTTTTAAACTCATTGGTAGAAATGCATAAACTCATTGTGTCATTGAAGGTAAATGTTATGTTTGTTGAAAAAGTTTGAAAATAACATGCGCGTGTGTACGAATTACTTTCTAAACTATACACTTTCTAAAGTCTATTGGTTTATTTATAAAATTAGCATGACTCATTTGATCCGGCACTTAAAAAAGTTCGACTTGAAATTCGCTACGATTTTAAGTGTATATACTTGAAGCATTAAGGGCGAGAGTCAAATTTTTATTTGAATAATATCGACACCCTATATTAACCTTTAAATCTATCGAATTTACAACAACACCGCAATGTTATCCAGTGAAGTTGTCCGTTTCACTTCTGCTGATATGACATGAAGTTCTATATGACATGAAGTTGTTCCTTGACGAAGATAGCCTTACACAAATTAATTTTAATAAACATAGATAATATTGATTGTCGGAGGGGATTCAGAAAGAAAAAAAATGGTCGACAAAGCATTACTAACAGATATTAATTTTCTTTTAAAAATCGCCGAATTCGTAAGTTCCTATCCAACTCATAGTTACTATAACATTATATTAATAAATTGTTTTGCACTTCAATTGAATTTGAGCTTAAGCTTTAATAACGTTTTTCGAGGTCTCGTGCTTAATAACAATAATATTATCGCGCTGTGGATATAATGTCATTCAAATGTGGTCTGTGCAAGGATGGATCTTCATCGCTGTTGTTTATATAATTGGATATATATTCGAAGATCCAAATGTTTGGCTGGTATCAACAGTTTATTCTATACGTAAAATGTTGAATTTATTAAAGACCGGAGCTTTCATTGATATGCACTGTAATTTTAGGAATTCCTACTCTTAGTCACATATTTCGTTATCATTGCAGTCGGCATATTTTTGCACTTCGAATATTACTGCATCTTCCAGTTGACATTTGGTACGCATATTCGCGAATTTTCGCTCCACTTTAATTAGCGAAAAACTAAATATTCCTTCGTTTCAGTAGCAGTTCTACTTGGCACGGATATTGTATTTCTCCTAATTAACAAACGAAATAAATAAATTCGCCTTCCCGCACAAATCATGTATTTTTTATTAATCGTTTAAAGCACATTTAATTACAAAATGATTCGAGTCACGTTCTCATTCTAACAATATGCGAACGCAGCCACTGCAACTATTATGGCAATTACAGAACGACAATGTCCATTTACACTGCAATCACTTTTTCTTCATTAATAAAATGATATCGATTACGATTAAAATCATCGATGCTGCATTAAAAGAACAAATGTATATATATACATACATATATATATTTACAATTGAATATATATATTTACAATTGAATATATATATAATGAAAATTAACAAACCTATATTTATAATCATAAATATGCTGTATATATTCTCCTTTGATACTAAAAACATAGTTATGGTTTTGAAATTTTACATTAATTTACATTAGAGAATAAATGTACTTTGTAATATTTTGTAATAAATGTTTGTACACATATATATGAAAGTAGATGTCAAGTTAATTTACCAGCGACATCTAAATTTGTCTGAACAATCCGATAGCCATGATTTCCTTCGACAAAAACAGATGTGACTATGAATAGCTTCAGTAAGCTTACGAAGAGTAAACCCATTTCCTGAGGAGCGCAATAAGCATTAAAAATTTGTTTTATATAAAATTTTTCATGTTCTGCATAACATTGAAATAAGTGTGTATTATTTGTTGGAAAAATTCACAAACGAATAGTGAAATAATTCTCAACTCCGCTCTTTTCTTAATCGAAGAGAATTTCCGATTCGAAATTACAATATTCAAAAGAGAAAGAAAAATTAAAAATCAATAATGTAGCTTTGTACTAACGACGATAAGTGTTTTCGTAAAGCAAATGCATTCAATGAGAAGTGCAGCTATAACGGTGAGGTAGGATCGATGATAGACTTCGCTAATTAGTGAATAATATAACTGAGATTTGTCAATGACTTGAATTGCAATGCCCATTATCTGCAAAGTGCATGAATATTTATTTAGGCTCTAAAGGTTATATTCAAGATAAATGTCAAATTTTTCTCATAAATTTGTTACCACGAGCAGAGACTTCAGCCAAAAATGTGGATCCGCGACTATTTGTTTGAAGGAATTAGCCATTCTGATAATTGTTGGTCCAGTATATTTAGTTCAAACAATAATAAATAAATTTACATGTGACATGTAACTGTTGTGAAGTTATCGTCGCAGATTAAATGGAACATCGTAATTGAAAAATGTCCACTAATTACGTATAAAAAATTCGAAGCATTATTTTTTTGGAATTGTTTATTTTCTTTATAATATTTAATACCATAATACACACGAACAATAAAATACAATTATCAAATACAAATTTCTCTTGATATAAAAATACGAAAAAACTGTTTAGTCATAAAGTACAAATATCAGCTTACTTACGCATACTTATTCTACATACGTGTACGTATTACAAGTAAAATGAAAATGCAAAAAAAAAAAAAAAAAAAAAAAAAAAAACACGAATATTCTACTCGGATAGATGTGCAATAAATTATAAATTTTCTTATTTCAACGAATATTATTATTATTATTAATATACTCTGCTTTCAATGTAAAAAGGCGTCGCACAGTGCGCGTCAATCTATGATGGTGAATCATTTATATAAATAAATAGCTGCACATTCGTGAATTATCGCATGGACTTGGAACGATTTTACGCACACAAAGAGGACATTCAGCGGATGATACGAAATTTACAGAATGTAACATTAAGTAAGGTTTTCACCTAGTCTTCAATGAAGTTAGTTGAACTCTTCTTTGGCGAAGTGTAGAAAAGTCAGAATCAAGTCAAGAAGATACGTTGCGCCTTCCAAGACACACAAGGATCCGAGGGCTAGGCCAACCTGTTAATAAAATACGAATTGAGTTTTGATGAAACATTATTTTCTGAAATGAGAGGGTACATCGAGAGCACAAATGCCAAGTAAAATTAAAAATTAGTTTTCATCTTACTTGTATTTATGCTCATTCTATTTCTTATCTATTTAATTATTTTCTATATCTTTCGTGTGTTACATTTTATTTATGTTTTTTTCTATTTAAGCTAACTCTCCGTACTTATAAATCATCTACTGAAATGCATTTCAACGATTTCATTCGTACAATAAAACCGTTCCTCTCTACATTAATACCAATTGCGCTTAAACATTAATTTTATCTTAAACACATAATTATTATGCGAAATTGCGTAAGATAAAATACCCGATGAAATGTTTAATAATGACATTGAATAGAATTTAAATAGTTGTATTTAAATGCTTGAAATATTTCTAACTTAAACGTAGTAACAGGTAATTCAATAAGAGTGACTGATAAGTGTCCGATGCCCAACTCACAGTAGTCTATTTACATTATTTCTATTTTTTCGCTCGAAATGTGTATTCAATTTTTCTATTTTAATAATATAATGCTATAATTTATGCAGGGAGTCGAAAAGAGTTTCTTTTTGAAGATAAAACTCGTCGTTGGCTGCCAGTCACTAGTCATTTGTCTTGGTTACATTTAACAATGCTCAATGCCAACGAGACGCTAAAATATTCACGTGTAATTGACTTCAACTTCAACTCGATCCATTATGATCATTGCAATTGGTATTATAAATATTGCGAATCCTGTAATTATACGAATTAATGTACTCTCTCTCTCTCACCTGTCTTTCACCTGCGACATGCAAATACTTATGTTCACCCATATATCCATGCCAATAATGAAGTGCCGTCCCTCCCACTGCTATGAACATGAACATCCCTATGAAGTTCATGATAATTTCCTATAAATGGAATCGAGTAAAATTTTCATGTCGTCATTATCATTGTGCTGTTAGTATAGAGAGTTGGGATTGAGAATTTCCGAGAGCTGAATTACCACGATCGATTTCTTCTGATCCATGTTGCCGAAACAAAAGCTAACCAACACCACACTCGTGTAAATGAAGAATCCCACGAATACTCCGGATGCAACGATTTCAGCGTCTGGATTCTTCTCCTCGTTTAAATTCCAAGTGCCACCAACCCCCAGGAACTCCCCGCCATATCCCGTTCGATACAGAATAATGATTATTAGATTTATCACCTGAAACGTATTAATGTGTCACATTAGCTGCAAATACAAGCCAATGCAACTGAGATTCATGGCTTATTCCCAGAATTGAAATTAGCAAATCAAATTATTAACCATATGATTATCATTAGTCGAGCGATAATAAATTGCATCTCACTTAAATTATAAAATCTCTAAGGAAATCTTTTAAACAGTAACAAGAATATCATTTAAACTCTATACGAACTTACAATCGAATTTATTTGTCCCTACTATTATCACTTTTCTCGTTGCTGCTGCTGTTGTTGTTGTTGTTATTGTTATCGTTATTATTATTATTATTATTGTACATCCACTTATAGATCCATCACTGATGTTAAATTACAAAATATCAAACGAATTCTTCATTTTGCTACGTATGGGGATAGATGTTTGGATTATAAAATTCACGTATTAGAAAGATTTTGTTACGATTATTCAATATATTTCATTGGTATCGTTTGATTTATATTTTAGATTATTTCAAAAATTTCAATTTCTAAAAAGCATATTATTATTTATGACTTAGTCGACATATTTTGTTTATAAATTTTTTTTTTTAATATTTTATACAAAAACGGACATCATTTCCAGTTAACACTGCGTATTTACTTTTTCATTTAAATATTTTTTAATATATCAAATGTTGTAGAAATTTAAGGACTGGAAATATTACCTCAAATTAAAATTGTTTATTTAAAATTTTTTTCTCAATGTAAATTGATATATATATATCATGCTTACACACACACACACACACACACACACACACACACATATATATATATATATATATATTCTTTCATTTATAATTAATAAATACTGATAATCAAGCATATTGGTGTATATAACCTTACAGATGTATGTCTAACTTAAGGAGCCAATTTAAAGTAAAATTTCATGTAAATTCATATTCCAAGATCAATTATAAACTCAATATTCTTTAAAATTGATTTATTGTTAAAAAGCGAAAGGGCAAGTAGAGACTTTTGTTCGTTGCCTTGTAAATTGTTGGAATAGAATTCTAGAATGTACATAATAACAGATCGTGTTACAGTAATAATTCGAGTATTACGCATCCGGTTCATTATTATGTTGGAAATAGTTTCATTCAGCAAACATTGTGCTTATCGCTTAACTCGTACATACACCTCATGAATCACGCCTGTCCCTAAAATGGTTATTTTATAGGATTTGTAGCTGTACTTGATATGCTTGGATATGCTTCTTGAAAGTACGGAATATTTCCGACAATGATATTTTTATTTTCACGTAAAATGTTATTCTAATTTTTAAATCGTACTATTCTAGTTTTATTGAGCATCACTGCAAGCATGTTAATATCATTCTAGGTAAAATATTAAAAGCATTTGGTATTTTAGATAGCTGGTAAAATATGTTAAAAATAGAGATTAAAAGTGCATATAATAAGCCTTGCTAGTAAGGAAATCTCGTAAATCCAAAAATATTAAATAGAACAAAATTTCTAATATTAATGCATTTTGTCAATGAACATTACTAAACTTAGTATCGGATTAGTTATTACAACTAGCCAAAATGATCTTTGTGAGCTGATTACACACATTTTTAATAAGTACAAATTATAAAAAAGGTAAAATAAGTTTCGGCCAACGAATTTTTTGTTCTCTTAAGAATCAGGAATTTAATGTGCAAAAAGAAGATTCCGCATGAATGTCAGTTGACAAGGTTTTGATCTCAGATTAGTAGGTAACGCAGTAACAGTGCACAGTTTCCATAAAACCTATCGATTTTCTTATAATAAAGGATTTTCGGTAGATCGTTAGATCGCACGAAATCACTTAAATTAATTATGTATTTGTAATTGACGGATCACTCACCAACTTTAGTGCTTTAATCACTATGGTACCGATCGTTTGCACGGACACCATTTTCGGTATTCTTGCTCTTTCGTGCACACTTCCGTTGAAAAAAGTCGTGTAACGGAGTGTTAAAAAGTGAGAAACGAGAGACGCACGGCGGTGTTTAGTGTCGAGAAGAAAATTACGGAATGACAAAACTACGAAGCCATCCTTATCTAATCTGATAAAGCCAGCGTTCCACAGCGAGAGATAAATATTCGTGAGGCAATACGGGCAACACACCTGCGCTTGCGCTTCTGCCCTTATCTCGAAGTGTTTGAGGCAGGTTGTAAGACTGACAAAGAAATTGATGAGAGAGCGTTTAGGTGCCGAGAGGGGCTGGGCGGGGGAGGGAGGGGGAGGGGGGAGAGAGACAGGCGCTAGATAGACAGAGAAGAGAGTAGACCTAAGTTTTTAAGCATGACAATCTGTTTCCGGACCAACTCGTCTTTTTTCCACTTACACGACTCCCAACATCACAGTAATGCTAATTATTTATTATGCATGTTATATTTGTTAGTCGACGAATTTTCTGCTTTGGAGTTTCTTTCTTTCTTCCCACGAATGTTTACAGAGTTTGTACATTAAAAATGAAAGTAAAGAAACTGCAATGAAAATTATGAATTTTACCATTTTAAATTGCTAATTTAGATTCTCTAACATATACTATATTCTAATATATTCTAATATATTCTAACATATCTAACATATTCTAATATATGTAATATATTGTAAATGTACTGTATAGATAATTTTGATTAGCTGAAATATACCTGGATGACTTACATATTCTTTCTATTTCGATTTACGCAGCTTAATATATAAATTTAATATATAAAATCGGATTCATTGTATTTACCGATTCAAAGCAATAAAGCGGTAAGTTTGTCCATAAGTTTCTTTCAGTTGAGACTATTTACAGTTTACATTTGTTGCAAGACCTCGCACGCAGTATTTTTATAAAACAAATAATATTCTTGTGAAAATGTTTTTAGGTTTTTATTTAGGTACACTGTTTTTGATCAATAGATTGTTAAATTATTTCGATCAATAATGTTATATTTATTTCAATATCAAGTTTACGAAAGTTGTTATTTTTTCGTCAATTTCGTATCATTCATTTTGCATTATCAATAATACAGAATACAAATAAATAGTGGAGCAATCATCACAATGAAACTTTATTTTATTTAAATAACGTTATCTATTAATTATATATTAACAAGTAATCGTAGCTTATTGCAGATTTTATGTACGAATGAAGAAAATACCAACTTGGGTTGCTATCCCTACGAGAAATAATAATTATAAGATTAATAATTATAAAGCCTTGCAAAAATGCATTCTGCTTAAAGTTATAAAATTAAAAGTATTGAATCGGTTTTTCATTATTTTTAGCTTTATAAGCAAATCTCGTATGGTTTTACCAATATAATTATGAATCATGAAAATAGCTTGCGATTGAAAAGTATACACTTATGTTCTTACTAATTCTAAATAAATTGCGTAAATAAATTTTTATTATCACTATTATTAGACAGTTTTTCTAAAATGTATAGTTAATTAATCAAGTGTGCATTATGCATGTAATTGAAAATGATTTTCGACAATTTTTCCAATATGTTATATTTCATTTCATTTATCGATTAAAATCGGTACAATAAACATTGTAGATATAAAAAGATAATAAAAATTCATAATGTATTTAACGGGAATAAGTGGAAATTGTGATGTTTTTTTTATTAAAAGCATTAAATATTAATGATAAATTGTGTGTTTATTTGAATAGTTCATAATATCGTTTTTAACAAGTTAATCCAAATTTAATTATAAAATCTTTTGTAATTTCTTAGTTTAACGTGGGACGAGGCGGTTTGAACGTCATTTCAAATACGAGTTAAATGAATATACGATTTGTGACAATAAACCTGACTTTATTGTAGATTCTATTGAACATACTCGTGGACTAAACATTGTAATGAAATTTCGTTTGTCGTATACAGTCATTGGGATTGGCCATATCGGAGGAGCAGATTCAAGAGATGGAGAAGCACGTGAATGACATTGATTTCGATGCTGCGATAGAGGAGGAAAAAATAAGGCGACATGACGTTATGACGCACGTTCATATATTCGGTAAACAATGTCCGAAAGCTGCACCGATCATGCATCTTGGAGCGACCAGCTGCTACGTCGGAGATAATACAGTAACATTTAACATGAATAGATATTTTTCATAAAGATACATTCGAAAGATCTTCCATTTATTCCTCTCGTATGTTTAATCGTGCTCGATATGCTTTTCATGCCAAGTTGTCTCGAGAATCAACTTCGAGACCTTTTCGCCTGAAAATTTCTTAAGAATATATGTTTTGCATACCTTGAGAATACTTGAACGCACGAGTCATGAAATTTAAAGAAAAATATTTGAACGTGAATGTAGGTTAACAAACTATCGTATGCTTCGCGCTTGGCATTCCCGAAGCTCGGAGTTTTTAATTTATCGATGATAAATAAAGCGTTTTGGCAATTGGCAAAGTTAAATTGCAATATTAGTCGACAAATGGACATGCCGATGGGAGATCGCGTTGCGCGCTGCAATTTGAAATGATTCTCGTCCTGCAGGATTTAATGATATTGCGCGATGGTTTCGACATACTGCTGCCGAAACTCGCTTTTGTGATTAAACGCCTGGCCAAGTTCAGTCTCGAGAATCGATCTGTTCCAACCCTCGGCTTCACTCACCTGCAGCCAGCGCAGTTAACGACGGTCGGTAAGAGAGCGACCTTATGGATAAACGATCTGCTCATGGACGAGCGAGCGATGAGCCGAGCTCGAGATGATCTACGCTTCCGAGGAGCTAAAGGCACCACTGGCACTCAGGCCTCGTTCATGCAGCTTTTCGATGGTCGGTAATCACGAGAATTCCCATCGATTGGCCAATCAATCGGGCCAACTCCCATTATTATTAACGATATTAACGAAAATCTGGACATTTTCATTTGTTGTAGGGGACGGAGAGAAGGTCAAAAGTCTCGACGCTTTGGTGACGAAAATGGCGGGCTTTGAAAGATATTACTCGGTGACTGGACAAACTTACAGTAGGAAAGTCGATATCGAGTGCTTAAATGTTCTGAGCTCACTCGGCGCGACGGCGCACAAGGTTAGTTCTCTCTTTCAATGCAATTTTCCAACGATCGAGTCACTTGGCGCTTTACGAATTAACCGATAAAGAAAAATCGAGGGGAAATCGACGGCTGAGTGTGTGTATCGGGTGCCGAGGGAGCCAACCTCGGCAAATAATCTGCAACGAGCAATCTAATCGCAATCCCATGTATCTAGCAATTAAAGTCGAGGTACATTAAAACGAATGGCCACTCTTAGATATCGTAATCCAATAACCCAAGTACACCCAGAAATTCACATTCGCGATCGATTAATAAGTCCACCGAGGCTAATCGCGCACTCCACCCCCGACGACGCACCACTACACATCCCCCAATCGCTTTGTACTTACGTGCAACAAAGCAATTACGCCCTGAACCAACGACCACAGCCTCCCTTGCCACCTTTGCAGATCTGCTCGGACCTGCGCATCCTCGCGAGCATGAAGGAGATGGAGGAGCCTTTCGAAAGCACCCAGATCGGCTCCTCGGCGATGCCCTACAAGCGCAACCCAATGCGGAGCGAGCGCTGCTGCAGCATCGGCCGCCACCTCATGACCCTCGTCAGCAACGGCCTCCAGACAGCGGCGAATCAGTGGCTGGAGCGGAGCCTCGACGACTCGGCCAACCGGCGCATCACCCTCGCCGAGGCCTACCTCTCGGCCGACAGCCTCCTCATGATTCTGCTCAACATAACCGAGGGCCTCGTCATCTACCCCAAGGTCATTGAGAGGCACATTGGCCAGGAGCTGCCCTTCCTCTCCTCGGAGAATATGATAATGGCGATGGTGAAGGCCGGGGCCGACCGACAGGTGACTCTCGCTCTCCCTCTTGCTTGCTCACCTCCCTCGAGACTAACACTGACAAGCATTGCTAATGGGAGCCGGGCAATCAGTTTCCTTAATAATAAAAGACGTTTTTATATGTACGTATGTTAATGTGCTTTTAGGTGTGCCACGAAAGAATTCGAGTCCTTTCGCAGGAAGCTGGCGCCCAGGTAAAGCAGCATGGTAAGGATAATGATTTGCTCGAGCGAATACGAAAGGATAATTACTTTAAGCCGATAATGGATAAACTCGATACGATTTTGGACTCTTCGAGCTTCATTGGCCGAGCACCCGATCAAGTATTAGAGTTTCTCGATGAGGAAGTTTATCCGATTTTGAAAAAGTACGAGCACGAGGAAGACAGACCCGTCCAATTGACCATTTAAGTGCATCGATATTCCATCCTCCTTGGTTGAAATTGGCTTGAAATTCTCTCCCAACTTATTGTGTACTAAATGATATGGTGATAATAATAATAATAATGCAACAACATAATTTTCTGATTTTTCTTCATGCTTTTTATTGGACATTTTTTTTTGCTTGTGTGATGATAGGCGGGAGGCGACTTTCTCTTTGCGTAAAGCAATGTATCATTTGTGCCAAAATGTTATGCTATGACTTGGTCCAACGAATCAACGTACATTGTTATACATTGGGAATTTTGTAATTGTACAATAAAATTCCTAAACATAAATGATGCACTCTCGAGGATTTCACAACCTTCGCGTAAACTCAATTTCTCATTATTACTATTGGTAATTTATTATTAATTTTATATTGTGATAGCGTGTGTAGAATAAAAGAGCGGAGATAATTCTCAGAGTTCTTGGGAATGTATGAGCGAAGATTTTGAAAAGTTCAAAAACAAAGCTTAGAGATCATGGAAAAGTAGAATATAGTGTTCACAGTTGTAGAATAGATAGGCGCAAAATAGATTAGGAGAATGAGGCTTGAAAGAAGTGTAGTGGCTTTTTTGTTCCAAAGCAAATAAGAAATGAAGTTTTCAAGTGGTAAATAAAGGTCATAGTGTGTTTTTTTTTTTTTTTTGTTTATACAATTTTTCTCACGCGTTACATAAATTTTGCTTCACATTCAACAAGTTTCATGTGGACGTACAGTGCAGACAAAAGATGTAGAGACAAGTCTTGATTAAAAATAACACAGATAAAGACAATCACATGGGAATATGGACTAGACAAGCATAGTAAAAGATGAAAAGATTTACAAAGAAATAGAAGAGATATGTAGGGGAAGGTAAATATAAAGTACATAAGATAGACAGTAATAGACGTTGGTAAAACATAGAGAGGCGTTCGTAATTCGTAAATGAAATAATGCATTTCATAGGGTTTTCGGCAGAAGTAGAGCGAAGTAAAAAGTACGGAAAATTAAAGCTAAAAGATAAAAATAAACAATGAGATAAATAGAGTGAGAGATTAGATGTAGGCAAGACATGAAAGGTAGAATTGTAAAAGTGTGATGATTAATAATCACACGGAATGTTGTTAATGCAAGCAAGAAAGTGACGTGAAAAGAAGAAAACTCCGAGAGCAGACAAATGATATATATATATATATATATATATATATATATAGACAAAGTAAAGTAAGAAAGATAACAAGAATAGTAGTATTAAGCTTTTTAGAAATAGATTTAAGAATGTATCGTAGGAAGAGAAGAGAAACGGAAAACTGAAGATAAAAAACTAATAAAAACAATAGTACTATAAGAAATAGTATTCAGATGGAAAGAGAGAGAGAGAGAGAGAGAGAGTAAAGGGTGGGAAAGCGTATAGTGGATGAGAATAAGAAAGTAGTATTGCAAAGATGAAGAATTCATTAGGTCGTACAGACAGATGTCTTATGAAATTAGATTTGAGAATAGAAGTTTCAATAGGGAAGTTTGAAAGACGAAATGGAGTGGCGACAGTAACAGTATATAGTAGATAGCAGAAAGTAACAGTAGATAACAGTAGATAGTAGAAAGTAACAGTGGCTTAGATGGAAGAGAAAGTGATGTAGATTGCGAAAGGAAGAGAAGCGAAAGAGATAATGAAGAGAAGTAATTTTACAGTACATTAGAGTGTAAGAAATGGAGGTAAGAAGTAAGAGGGTTTAGAGAATAGTAAGAGATAGCTTAGAAAGAAAAGAAATAAAAGTATAAGAAGAGCATAGAGAAGAGGAAGATCTCAGTTAGAGATGATAGGATGAAGTAAAGCAATTGGAGGAGGTTGTAAAGAGAGTGAGAGAAGTAGGAAAGGACAGCAAGTATAAGACTAATAATGGAAAGGCCCGATAGAAGCAAGCAGGTGTTGAAGTAAACACTGTATTGACAAGATTTAACATCCATTGATAAGTTAAAGTTGTAATACTGGTAGGTAGAGTCTCGAGGTGAAGAGATACGATAGTGAGAGAGAGAGAGAGAGAGAGATAAGGTAAAGTTAACGATCCTTCGGCATGTGGGAGGGCAGGCGAGAACCAAGATGGAGACAAAAGTGACAGTAGGGGCTTGATAATAAATACAAGAGTTGAAGACACCGGGGCGGCGAGAGAGATGTTTATGTACAATAGTGGAGAAAAGAAGGACGAGAAAAGAGAAAGTTTGAGAGAGAGTATAAAGTGCGTGGCTTGAAAAGAAGTATCACCAGGTCGCTATTAATTAGCAAGTCGACCCTTTTCACTCGGTGCAGCGGAGTCTGAGCGAGAAATAAGATAGCGATCCTCGCGTTAAGAGTAAAGGAGAAAGAAAAGAACGAGAAGAAGAGAAGAAAAGGAAAGGTGAAACAAGGGAGCAGCGTTCAGTAAACAATGGGTTGAGCGGAGGGAAAGGAAGAAAGCCATTGAATTTTTAATAAGGACGTGGCCAGAAAGACAAAGGAGCAATCGCAGTAAATGTTTGCTCGGCTGATTCTCTTTAAAAATTCCCTCTCGCGCAAAAAGTGACGCCAAATAATCATGGGATCGAGAAGCGAGTGATCTCGAGATCTCGCGCACCCGAAGGGATTAGTTGGACTCGACTAGTCGAGCGATTATTCCTTGGCGATGCGGTAGCCGCTGAAGGTGGTGGTGTCGTCGGGCGTGCCGGAGTCGGCGAACAGGGCGACCTGGTGGCCGACGGCCATCCGCAGGAGGACGATGTTGGAGCCGCCGCCGAGTCCTGTACTCGTGACCGGCAGCCAGTTGTCGGTTTTGCTTAATTTGCGCTTCAAGGTCAGCTGGAGGTCCTGGCCGCCGTGGCCGACGAAGCTGAACTGGTAGAGGCCCGGGCAGTAGGTGGTGAAGATGCCCGTCGATGCCACGTAGCCGACGCCTTGGTCAAGTAGCGTCTCCGGCAGTATCACCTGCTCGTCCTGGAGCATAGGAAGTTAGCGTTAGTGCACCGACTCTCGCATTAACGTGTGTGTGCGCGCGCATATTTGAGCTTGCGAAGGGCGCAGAAAATTGTCCAAATTATCTATGCCAACGTGGGTGGGTGGGGGTGGGGGGTTACGGTTTATTAAATGGAGTTTTTGCCGTCTTAACAATTGCCTATAATTGCCTTTGGAAAGTTAATAGCGTGGAGATAAAAATGTTGAAATTTCTTTAACAAGATGATTGTTTAGTGAAAATCTTTGATGGAAATGTCTATATCCGAGTAGAGTGTCGAGAGTGTAATTGATGTACTCGACTTATGTTCTTATTATGTTATGTTACACTTGTGCTCATCTTATACAAATATTTCTCGCTCGTTGAATACGGTATTTGAAGTATTCGCATGACATCGAGTATTTTCATGGATTTTCATGGATTTTCATTGGCAATGATCGAACGTACCTCGAGCTCGGCGTGGCTACCGGAAAAAGCAACAGGTTTCGAGCAATCGGACGCCGTGGCCAATTTTTGCGAGCCAATTGTTGTTATGTTGTCCGGTGGAATGGGACTCGTCGCCTTCACCGCGATACTCGCCGTTAATATCAGTACCGCCCACGCCAACCTGCAACCAACAAATAGTCTCTAATTAATTGAAGGAATTTGCTTATCGGCTTCGCTCTAGAAATAAAGAGGCCAATCCCATGGCGATCAATGCTTCCTTTGTTTCGAAGAATGAAGGAGAGAAGTTTGGTGATATATATATATATATATATGGGTTTGCTACGCATTAATCACTAATCACTTATCCATTAAATAGCGAGAGACATTACAGCTCGCAAAAGAATACTCGTCGGTTTCTCGAGGCGCTCGTAAATTTAATAGGAAACGAATTGTTTAATATCCAAGTAGGCCGATTATTTTTTCTAAAGTCATCCCAAGAAGTGCAAATATAAAACGTCTAGAAGAGAGAGAGAGAGTATGTGCCGTACTTAATCTGTCATTATCCAAGTGAAAGGTGTATTTCTCTGCTGATAAATACATTGCTCTTAATTATACATGAGAAATCGAGCGATCGATCCCATAAATCATATAAGTGTATAATTTATAAAGAATCCTTGCTCTATATATTGATGAGAGGTAAATATACTGGGGAATAATTTTTAAAATTGAAATTACGTTTAACAGGTTCTAACATGAGTGCTCTAACACTACGACGGTGACTGTCATTAAAGTCAAAATGCATCCTCGATCGAATATCTTTGGCTTTATTTTCAATTTAAATTAAGCTTTAATTAACAATTTAAAAATTAACATAATGATTATATCAATTATAGGTATTCTGATTTTTCAAGAATTATGATAAAATTGTCTAAAGCTGTCTACGACTTACACTGTGCATCCCACATTTAAGACGTTAATAAGTTCTATTGCTCGCAAGTTACATGGAATATATCATTTATTACATATATATTGAATACTTATAATGTATATGCTAAAATATTATCTTAATATTTTAATATGGGCGGCGATTTATTTGTTAATATGCATTGAACTCGGCTACTTTCGACAAAAGGCAAATACTCGGATTTCTAAGCAGTTCAAATAACTGAAAACTATCATTTAATTGTTAATCTAATCATATTTTTTATATTTATTAGATGTACCGTAGATCTTATATATATATATATAATCTTACGTTTGGTATTATTATTATATATTGTAATCATCTAATAATAATTACGGTGGCTAATTTGAGATTATTTCCAATCATCTTGAATGCATATCCAAAAGCCTATAAAGTATATTTACAGTGTATAGTTGTGTGTAATAATTAATTATACAACAATTGAAAAATATGATATACGAGCGTAAGATAATGTTACTTTGGAGAATTCGAACTATTTGAGATAAAATGTTGAGATCAACTTAAAGATAAAAAATATGTGCTAGGATAATCATCGCTTAATAATTAATTAAATAAATAATTAAAACAAGTGTCTTATAATGCCACGATTTATTTAAATAAATTTATGTAGAACATTGAAATATTAGCTTTACACTTGAATGTTCAAATTTATATTCATAGGCATTCAAATGCAGTATAACGCGATTTCACAAACAGTATTATGATTTATTAATATATTTATATATTAAGCTTCGAAGTTTCAAAATTTCAAAATTTATTTAACCGTTCTCCTATAGCTCAGACATCGAAATATCCATATTTTCTTCACGTATACTTTTCTTCACCCATATTTTTTACAAAATTGTTTAAAATTCCTAAAACAACTAGGAGTTGTGTTACGATTAGAAGTTTCTAAAGTCCATCAAATATCGTGAATAAGGGCAGTAAAGTTTTTTCCTTGTAAATTACTTAATTACGTCCAAGACTTTCCTTAAAAAATTCAGGAAATAATACGGAGTTGTCATTTTTTACGTGTCTGAATAAGAAGGAGAAGGGAAAATAAATGTCGGAATATTTTCCGCTCGGTATGATTGGCTTAGCACTCCAGGCACAATTAGATGCGTCTAATTCTAAATAAAATTCACTCCAAATCAATATCTAACAATCAGCAGTAATTGAATGGGACAAAAATCCCCCATAATCAATTGAATCTGTAATAGGAAAATTAAATTGACCGTTGGACGTTGGCGCACAAAGTCGCCGGAGGCTGCGTGTAGTCGAGCGTTGATTGGATTGTCCGATTAGGCTGTTCCGCTTTCTACTTGGAGAGAAAGTGCTTCACGTTCTGTCAGTTGATCCTTTTTTTTTTTTTGCTTTCGTCTCCCTCTCCCTCTCCCACTCCCGCGAAACATGCCCACGCGCGCACTTTTTCATAAACTTTTGCTCGAATGTAGTTTACGAAAGATAATGGAGCGCGAGCATTTGGCGCGCGTGTGTGTGTGTCTGTGTGAAAGAGGGAAACAATGAGAGTGAAAATTTTGATAAAGCGCTGCACATTGGATAAAATAATGAGATCTGGTTGGAGCGAAAGAAAAGTGTATAGGCGCAAGTTGCGAGAAAAACCTTTCACTTTCCCGTGAGCGTATGCGCTTTTCAAGGCGACATGCACACACCCTTGGATATTATAATATTATCATAGTTGCAAACGACCTTTTTCTTTCATAGTAATGGCTTTTTATGGTTTGTCAACTGTAATGGTCGCGATTCCTCAAGCCGACGTTGCGCAATTCCCGCGTATAATTTTTCCGTTTGTTCGGAGAACAAAGGTGGCAACGCATTTGAGATTGGCAGGTTGCGCAAATGCATTTTGCAAGCTTGGATTATTGTAATTGCCGAAAGACAACGAGCCATGAATATATAAAAAATTGCCATTGCATATTTAAAGTGTTTTAGAAGAGTTTTATTACTACGAATAATTGAATGCGCAATGAGTTTGGCGAATATTCACATTGCCTCTTGGGGCTTCATAAGATATTATTGCGAAATTGAATTATTTGGCAAGAAAGGCGAAGAGTCAACGATCCCAACAGGAACGCCGATAATATTGCTTTTAATTAAAATTATGCTTCATTTGAATGTACCATTACATAATATGACATATTTTAATTTATAATTGCGTAAGAATTAATCAAGTCCTTTACGTGTCTCGTAAAGTCATTGATGCGTCATTAAAGGCTTAGTAAAACTGTCAATTATCTATGCTCGTGAGTTCAAGGATATAATTTCTTTTTTGTGATTATAAAGTGAGATTTATAAAATAAATCATAAATTACATTAACTATTTAACGATTTGAATTTATATGAATTTATATTTATTACTGAGCTTATAGATTGTTGACTGACAACATTTATTTTTCAAGACTAATCAACCATCATGCGAGTCTTATAAATATAATTATAAATATAATGAAATATATAAATAGATTATCGTATTAATGAATTATTAAAATATTTCTATATATATAATATTAAAATATTATCTGCACAGGCACGCACGTAAATTACAACCACGAGAAACATGAAATCGCCATAACAATTACATGATATGCTCGTTCGTGTTATAAATGTACGTAATTGCATGCATAAGACATTTAAATATTTTTAATTTTTACCTAATATTAATTCCTATATAATATTAGTTCCAGTGGCTTCATTATCCCGTCTATCTCTTAACGTTCATCCAATATTTAATCGAATGGCTTCCCTAATCAACTACTTGCCGATACATCACGATCTATAATCAAATACCGTTTATTCCTTCATCCGCTATGAGATAGAAAACTGCCATTTTCATATTCAATATAAAATCATTGTGCACAATTAACGACAAGACAATCTATATTTCAACATTTAACCCCACGCGATGACGCCTAAAGCTATAATCCCACCAAGTCCATCTCAGTTAGCCCACGGAAGTAATAAGGAGCGAGTACCAATTCATCCCCTCTCGCTCCCCTCAAAAAGAACAACAACTACATCCCTCGGCAATCTCATCAACGGGGTGACTCACATGATTATCGGCCGGCGCCTGCCTCCGGGTACCCAAACCTCCTCCTCCTCCTCCGGGGCCGGTGTCCTCGTCCGCCGGCGACGCTGCCGCTCGATCCCTCGGTGCCGTGGCACCGCTGCCCTGGCCAGTCGCTCCACTCCAGCTCGTCGGACTCGGCGCCTTGGCAGCATCGCTTTATATCACTTCCGCGGCCCTCCTCCTTCCACTCGACGCCCTGCCCCCGGCGCTCGCACACCTTTCTAAGGATCGCTTTCCCCACGCCGACCAGCCACCCACCTCCCCCCCTTCGCCTCCGCCGCCGTCAACCTCGCGCAGCAGCCCCGCCGCGGACCCCAACCCACCCCGGGCCACTGGAGAGCCAGTGTCCGCGCTCCTAGGCTGCACACTCAACTGGAATTTTAGATCGATTTTACTTGAGGCGAGCGCCTATCTCCGGGGCCTCATGCCCGGGCTCTTTTGTCATTGATAGGCCGAGTCTCAGGTGCGCTCCAATTCCCTCCTGCTTTTCAGCGTTGCGCAAGCGGCTAAACTGGCGATTTTCAGGGGATCGGGAGGTTGGCTCGCCTGCTTTCCCGAGACTTGACCAAGTCGCTTTGTTGAGCAAGGCCCTCCCGCCCCCCGACTAGCTACACATTCAAAATCTTCGTCCACGACGTTTTTGCGACCAGCCGACTTTCTCCCACTTAATGTCCATTCAATGCTCCCGCTATGCTTCCCGCAAGCATCACGCCAGAGCCCAAATGTCAAATGATTTCCCATGGATCTTATGGCGATGGGGCACTTGCATTGCTAGAGACCTGGACCAATTGTCCTCGGCTCATGTTTTTCATTCTCTTTTCTTTAACGCCTCCTTCCCTCTTCCTCTCTTCATTCTCGGAATACGGCACAAAGCCACATACACTCCGGCCAATTACAATAATGATTTAGATAACTTTGTGTGTGTCTGCTAGGGTGCTCGCTGAGACCACAATTTGAAGATTAATGTTCTTTTGTTTATCATTGTAAATGTAATTTTATTAATTTTTCACGGGCAACTGGTCTGCCAATATTAGTAGAATCGATACGAGATCGCAGACAAATGTGAAATTGACGAGAGGAAACAAGTGACCGCTGAGCAAATTATTAGAGGATTGCTTGGTCGAATGTCCCAAGTAGCATTTAACGCGAATAAAGATGTCGAGATACAAATTTCAGTTTTGCTCAAAGTAAGTAGAGGAAGAAATTTTTATTAATTCGCCAGCTCTCCTTTATGCCCATTACATGGCCGATTTCACTGCTTAATAGACCACGATTGCGCTTTTTCTTTCCCCCGGCAGCTCACAATTATATGGCCGATTTTAAAAAATAAAATTGAAAGAGAAAAAGAATCAGTGTACTTGATCGTCATGGTGTTGATGCAGTAATTTAAGTGGCACTCGGCAAAAGTAACACTATTCTCTATTCCTCGATTCTTATTGTATTTTCTTGGTTTTTTGCTCCCAAATTTGTCATTGTTGATAATAATCGGCGTAAATACAAGCTCGTCGTACCATGCGACATATTTGTAATAACAAAATAGAAACTCCATTACCAATACCAATTTGATATAATTTTTCTTTCCTTTTTCTTTGGCTTTATTGTGTTATATAATGCGATTTCAGTATCGCGGCATTTATGAATAAATAGCCGATTTTTCTTTCGAGATTTCTAAAAGGTAGATTGACTACTGACACGCAGGCTATAAAATTACCATCGTAGAGCTTGAAAATTACAACATATTTTACGACGATATTATAAATATTTATGCGCTTGTATATATATATATATAGATATTATTATAAATAATTTATACATTGACGTAATAAATATTCAGAGATAAACTTGTACGATATTCATTGCTAAGTTCTCTTTTAGAAATCGAGCGATTATTAATATAAATTACTACACTTTAAGTACATTTTAACATAGTTTGTTAACACAAATTGCCTTAAGCTTGTTTATAAGCACGAGCATTGGTTATCAATTTATTATTTCGTTGTTTTTCTTGTAATGATCGATTTCATTGCTTTACTACCAAATGACCATAATAATGCTACAATTGTCATACGTTAACAGAGATTTTTTTTAAGTTTTTTTTCAAAGCTCTCATGTAATGCTTTATTATATCTTTAAGTTTGTGCTCTCATAACGAAGACGGAGCTATTAATATTGTAAATAATTCATTGTCCCATTATTGTATTGCTTTATTACATCTCAAAATCATTAAAGCTACAAATTGTTTTGCAGTCTGTTTCAAGCAAAATTGAAATTATCGTTATATTTATATGAACACTCGATTATATTATGACCAAATAATTCAATAATAAACAGCTCTTTAATTATTATTTTTGAATACCGAAATACAAACATTTTTTATATCACATGAATCTTATATCACGATTAATAAAATTGAGCGGGAGAGTATTGTGTGTGTGTGTGTGTGTGTGTGTGTGATTGTAAAGGAAATTGTAGTTAACAATACTTTTTGCAAAGCATTACTTTCATTAAACACAATTCCTTAGAAATGTACCACTGGGTCATTAGAGTACCCTCACTTTAGTCGACATACTTTCCATTTCGGCTTACATATGAGTATTTATACTTTGCATTTTTTTTCACTTTTGTTTGGTCTCATATTCATCTTTTCGAATCCGACGATATATCATTTCGATCCTTTCACCTTCTCCGTCTCAATCACCGATGACATAAAATGATTTGTCATTGTAGAAAATGCTTTTACATATTGGCCTCTTAAGGCTCGGACTCGCTAAGCTTTCGAGTTAAAGAATGAATAGTTAAAGTCTGAAATAGTGTTAATAGAACGAGCTGGAACGATGTTTGTATTTGTTATTTAATTAAATGTTACTCAATGTTTCTTCATCGTTGATAGTTCAGCGAAATATTATGGAATTCTCTATAATATTTTTCATAACACCGCCAACTGGTTATGGTAATGATTGTTATTAATTGCATGTTTCAAATACATAATAAACAAGATGGAGAAAAATGGTTTCAGCCTTCCATTTGCAGAACTGTTGTTCATCCGTTCATTTTTATTCTTTGATAGATAAATATCTCGTAAGATCGAACGCAAAATATATTTAATCGATGCTCTACTTTAATGTCAGACTCCTAAAAACATTTACGTACGACGAAGCTGCTCAAGATAAGGATTATTTAGGTCAAGTTTAATTTTCAATAAATCTTCATCTCTTCTTTGTTATATAACACGCTGACATCTGCACTTTTTTCATTATAATCGTTAGCCTAAAGCCGAGATATTTTATTTACTATTAATTTACTTTTAATTACTATTAATACGCTTAGAGAGATTTTCAATTCGTGTCCATTCGAATAGATTAGCAATAGTAATTTTGCAATTTCTTAGTAAGCGAAATTGATTGGACGAATCAAATATTATTCACGGCTAGTAAATTTAAACTTTAAACATTATTTTCATAATTTATATGAAATTGGCTAAAATGCCAGCATTGCAATTACCATAATTCTAGATGAAGTGAGCCGACAAATAAATACAAATGTTTAATTTAGTTACACATAATATTTATTTTATATACAAAATATCCAATATTACATCTACTACGTATTAAAAATATAATGTATAAACGAGTATTAGGCACATCTTTATCTTTTGTCGTCCGTCACTTGTTCGTAAAATTTACGTATAGAAAATTTGGCAAGAACTTTTGAGAATACGGATTTTATTTTTATATTTACAATTTTTCTACGACGAAGGTGCTTATATACAGTATTACTAGAAATCCTTAACTTCGTCGTGAAGAGAGCTCGACGCATTTTTTTTGCTACATAACTTTTCCTACAATTTCCCAATAAGAAATATGCAGATCTTGGCACTGGGAATGCAAACAATTAAAAGAGATAAGAGATTTGAATATTACGTGGGCAGAATTTAGCAACATCTTTCGTACGTTTCAAATGCTCTTTTCAACAAACCTCTGAAATAGAATATACATATACATATATATACCGAGAGAGAGAGAGAGAGAGAGGGACAATAATCAAAATTTAATGATTCTTATTTAGAGATTATATGACAATTTCCCTTTTTGAATTAAATTCCACATACTGTATTGTTGCATTCTCTTAATTTGAATTGAAAATCTTATTGAATGAAAAACTCTACAAACATATAATCCGTGACTTTTGTTCAATGATCGAGTGTAGATCGTTGTCGATAAAGCATCGCTTTTTTAAAATTCAGTCCTGTTGTAACAATTATCGTCAGCCTTCAAAGTACAATAGCAATTTGTCCGGGGGCGACCGAATCCATCGGAGAATACATTTAATACTCTGCCGCGCAACTTTCCACTCATCTCATCGGACCCATTAAGGCAGTATTTATTGATTTGCGAGCGCGCAACCTCGAACCGTCAATCGTCATCCTTACATATTTAAGCATTAATGTCAGATAAGAGATACTCTCATTTAAAGTCATAATATGGATTAATGGATGGCAGTGTCGGCTCTTTAGACGAGCAGTTTGTTATCTTGGCAGGCGGGACCCTTGCTCGGGTAATTGCACGCCCCGGCGCTCGAGTCGAAGGCCAAATGAACCGGGCAATTGAAAACGTGGAGCGTGTAGCGCCTCTTCCAATTATCCCAGTGGCAGGCGTAGAATTTATTGCAAAATTTGGGATGTCTGAAGAGACCTGGCCGCGCGCATTCCAAATTGTCGTTGGGGGAGGCGTCGATACTTTTCGCGGCGTCGATCGATTGTCGCCGAGCCGAGGGATCCAGCTGACCTTTCAGGTTATTGGGCGTCCTCGGTGAGCCGTCCAGCAGAGATTTGCTCGATCTTCGCTTATACGAGATTGATGGGCTATTTACATTACTATTGGCAACTCTGATCGAGAGTGGTTGGCGGCTCTGTGTCTCGGCATTGGACGAGGCCTCGCTGCTCCTGTACACCGGCGTCGTCACGGGATTGTCGGTTGACGACGGTAGGTAAGCGTTCGATGGCCTTGCCGGCGGAAGATAAGTGCTCAAGGTATTTGTTCTTGGGGATGGTAGGTAGGTCGACGACGGCTCTCCCCGCGACCTTACAACGACCGGTCCGTCCCTTCTCTCCTCCTCGTTCCCATTGAGTTTCGAAGGCTTAATGAGCCGGCTAGACGGGATATTCCTAATGAAATCGATATCTCGGTAGTTCTCCTTGTCGCCGTCCACGTCTACGTAGATGTCGCTTTCGTCGTAATTGGCGAGGTCAACGGGGCCACGATTCTGGGACCTGATTGGTAAGGCTTGTTTGTTTGGGCCCCGGAAGATGGCGAACGGATCGGCTTTGCAGGTGCATTCGGCGCCCAATTTGCCAAGAATCAGTGGATGCAAGTCGCTCAGTTTTACAATTACTTTTTTACTTTGATTGCGCGGGTTAGGCGATGTAGTACGGCCTTGCGTTCTGCCAAAGTCGCCCGTGTACGTTGTCACTTCCGGTGTGGCGGTAGTGCTTTGCCGCGTTACACCGTAATTTTTACTCGTTGCCCCGTTAAACTGCGAAAGGATTTTCAAATTCTCTTGATTGTGAGCGAGTAGGCCGTTATTATCGAAATTCGCACCTCCGAACGACGTCACGACGTTCGATCCTATTAGAGTCCTTTGGCCATTGAAGCCTTGATTTTGTCCGGAATAAGACTTCTCGGGGAGAAAGTTGCTTATGAGCTTATTGGATGGCGTTTGGTAACTGAATTCCCTCGAGTTCTGCTGATTTATTAATCTATTGGCTTGTAGGTGAGGAGAGGCAAAGTTCGGGGAGGCTTGATTAGTCAAAAGTTGTGTATTTACATCTTGAGCGGCAAAGTTTTGTGAAGCCTCGTTATTGACGATTTTATTGGCTGGTCCACGATAAGTCGATCCAGCATTTGCGGATCCTCGATCGTACAATGGACTGTTGGCCGATCTCTGTTGAGGGAACTCGACCGCGGCTTGATTCGATAAGACTCTATAATTGGCAAATTGAGGTTTGATGTTTGCCGAATTGGGATTTCGTGAGGCGTCAATGGCCGACGATCCATCAAACTGATTCCGAGCAAATTCAGCAGCGACGATTGGTCTCTTGAACGTACCCTGAGTCAATGGAATTCTCGTGCTCGTTTGCAAATTCACCTAAAATGACATGTATTTCAGATTAATGCGTTAGGCTGTAGAGAAGTGGGGATAGGAGAAATATTAGGGATCGATTTGTTGAAATGTGTACCGTTGATATGAAATCTATTGGCTTATGTGAGGCTAAAAGTTCTGGCCCAGTCGTCGTGTCTACGCCAGTTTGTGTATAGAAACCATAATTATCTTGTGTGGACGTAATCAAGTGACTATTTTGATTTACCTGAAAAATCATTGAATAAATAACAAGTGAAGTCATTATTATACTATTAATTATATAAAGTCACAATAGAGTCTTACGGGAAGCTCTACATTTAATATAAAAAAAAAGAGCAGAATTAAGTTGCTAGTAAATATTTTTCAATCAGCTCAACTTACTTCGTTTCCGGTAATATTAACATAACGCGACTCACCCGGTATAATGATTGAGACAAATTTTTACATTCGCGAATGAGATATTTCAGTTAAGCTTTCTTTAATATTGCGTAATCGGCACTTTGCAAGACCTTAAATTACATCTCTTTGGCATTAAACTGAAGAATTTTAAATCTCACCACTTTAGCTTTCGTAGTGGGTTGCTGATAATTGACATTGCTGTATACTGTTTGTCCGGCAATTTTTTGCCCGAAATTGCCTTGTTCAAAATGAGCTGTAATGTCGGAATAATCCGAGTTTCCCGTGGTCGAACCTCGTCCGGTCGATATATAATCATTTTCCTGATTGAACGAAACGCCAACATCCAAATATGCGTTCGGCTTGGTCGGCAAATTGTTCGCTCCATAGCTTTCTTCCCGTGTGGTTGCAGGCAGTGGCAGTGGGGTGCTCGTGACCACAATTCCGTATTCCCCTCCCAGCTCGGGTTTAACGGTCGAGAATGTTTGCGATAAGGTATTGATCTGTTGCACCGTAGTTTTGAATCTTTCCAACGGATTGGACGAATATTCAAAGGGCGACGGAGTGGTGCCGAGGACTCCATTCTTGTCGTCTTGCGTTTCTATTATGACGGAATTCTCATTGCTGTAAGGCTGGACACTTTGTGACGGTGTCGTTCTCGTCGGATACGTCGTCCCCGGTCGGCCGGCAGTACTCGACGATCCCTTCACCTCCACTTCCACCAAAGGTCTTGGGTAAGAGTAGCCCGCAAATTCAGGACTCTCGGAGGCTGTGTTGTACTTCAGCAATTCACTGTTAGTGAAGGCGGTTGTTGCTGGAGATGTCGGGATATTTATTGTACTGCCCGTCGCACCAAAGTTGCCAGCGAACGCTTGCTCTCCAATATGTTGTGGGTTCGGCTTCACCCGCGTCCCACCGCTTCCCATTACGTAACTACCACTTCCGCCAACCTGAGCAGTCGTGATGCCCGTCTTGGTCGGTCCAGTCTTCGTGAATCCTTCATTAGTAAAGACTCCTTGGGTCTGCTGCTGACTTGCATTAGTGCTTGCGGAATCAGTTTTCTGAATTGTCGATTGCTCATTCTCTCCATTGCCAGCACTGATGATAAACGAGTTTGGTAGCCTCGTGTAAGCCGACGTCCTATAATCCTGTATGTCGTTCTCTGTCACTTTGTTCGCTACCAAACCGTTATTGTACTTGATGCTCCCACGGCCACCATTATCGTAATACTCATTTATTCGGTAACCAGTGCTTTGTTCTATTGTGGATGGATAATTGTTGGTTGATGTTCGGGGCGCAGAGGTCGTGGAGACACCAAATTTCACGCCAAACAAATCGGAGTTGTCGAGCTCCACGTGTGGCTGCGCATTATTTAAGGGCAGGACTGTTGGCACCGTTGAGCCTGCAAGTTTTTAGAAAGAGTTAGACAGGTAGAGATTATTATTAAAGCAGTCATTAAGTAGCAAACTTTTTCAATGGTAATAATTATCGTTTACAATTGATGTATTTTCCATCACCGGTATCTAATTCCATTATTTATGGAAGAATCAATTGTTCGTATAATTTAACATTTAGTTGATTAATTTTCTCGCTTTCTTTTTTGTCAAAGATTCTACAACTAATTAAAAATCCTCACTTCCTAGTTTAAAATGTGCCTAGTTTATGCCGATATAACAATCGAATGAAACCAATTTCATTCATCAATGAACGAGTGAAATTCGCAACTTACCGACAATTCTCAAACGAGCATTAATTATGCAATTGCTTGCTATTTGCAATTAATTTGTCAATTAGCAATAAAAGTGGCGAAAGAATTGTACAAGTACCAGCATAAGAGCCAGATGTTTGTATAAAGTTGGTGGCGGTGTTAGGTGGGGGATTTTCGTGAATTATGAGGCTGTTGGGTGGCTTTGATGGTCGTCCGAATTTCTCAATGCCATTGTTGCTTGAGGTGATGCTTTGGCCAATGAATGGAGAATTCGTTGCGCCATTGTAAGTGGAGCCTGTGGCATGGTTGGAGGTTGGCGTTGTGAATGACGAGTCTCCGAAGTTTGATACCCCGGCAAAGTCCTGTGCATTTCCGGTTTGGCCATCTCGAATTACCGTAATGATCGGTGTTGCTCTGTCATCTGTCAAATATTCAAGTGTGTTATGCTTTTAATAGTTAGAGTTGTGTGTTTTTATTCAGTAGGTAGATTTGTCGCACGTGTCTTGATATATTAAAAGGCACAATTTTTCAGTTGTAAGTCAAAGTAAATATTCCGTAATATTGTGAATTTACGTTGCGTAACCTTTCATTTTATAGAAGAATGAACAATGACAAACATTACATTATATATATATACTTTATGATAATGAAAATTGCCTATTTTTACAACGAGTTTTTACGCGTATATTCTTTCTATAAAACGTCGGTATAGTGCACATATTATTTAAATGTTTGGTTTACAGTTTCTAAGAATAAGGCGATTCGCTAATCGAAGATTTATTAGATTGAATAAATTTATAATATCGATTTTTGTAGTAATAAAATAAGAAGGGCGTCTAACTTGCTGACATTCGGAATTTCAATGACTTTAATCTCATATTAGAACAAGTTTTATCTAAACATAGTTCATTAATAAAATATTATACACATCAATGACGTGTAAAAATAAGCAATTTGTCGTCAATTTTTCCGGCATTTCATTGGGAAATTAATATGATTCTTGAGTTTACCAAGACTCGCTGGATTGATTGTAAAAAGTGAATTGAGAGATTACCTAAATTGATTTTTGAATAATCGTAGACATTTGTTGATGTGGTGAAAGTCTGGCCACTTTGAGGATATCCGTAAGACGTGAAACCTTTTGGCGTCTGCCCGGGATGAGTGAAACTCTTTGCAGCTTCATTCGTATATTCATTGCCGAAATTTTCAGTTGATGTGAGTCCCATAGCTACTTGCGAGTGGTAAATCACTGCTGCAATAAATTTAAAAAATTCTGCATTTTAGTACTGTTAGGCAGTGAAATCGTTACTTCAGTTCAACTTACAATTGATGGGCGTCGTTCCCTCGGTACCTCCTGAATGGTATGTGTTCTGTCTCGTTACGAATGGAATTATTGTCGAAGTTGGGAATTCAGCTGTACTATACGATGAATTATATATTGTTGGCCGCACTGTGCTGGCGTATTGAGTATTGCCGATCGTTATGACGGCGTTTGTACCGACATAACTGTCATTTCTCGTCGTCGAATCGAATGCGTTGTAATTAGTAACGAGGCTGGGAATGGAATTGGTGATGTGTGTATTACCATACTGGCTCGTGGGCAGATTATTTTTCACGCCGAAGCCTGCGGTGTTGGGTACATAATCGCTACTCACATGACCCGTATTGACATTGGTTGTTCCGACGGAAAAGCCAGTGAAAGGATTTCTCGAGTAACCATACGTATTGTCGGTTGTAAATCCTGGCTTTGGAGTTGGCACGTGATTAGCTGGACTGTCGGTAAATCCCGCAGTTATGTGCCTATCTTGATTATTCAAATTGTTTATACCAACAGTAGTCACTGAATTACCCGAATTGAATTGCGTGGTCTTGACTCCCTCGGCATTATAGTGAGTGATATCTTTATTGTCATGATTACTATCTGCGTGTGTACTACTTTTATTATCGCAATCATCCGACTTTGTAATCCCTTTATTACTCGGACTCTCATTACCAGTATTTACATTCTGATCGTGGAATCCGTTTGTATTAATGCTGGGTCCATAGACAATTCCAGGGTTATTGTAAACGTGATAATTGTATCCTCCTCCAGGATATCCAGGTTGCTGTCCATAATTAAACTCAATCCCAGGCGGGTTTAAGTACTGCCCGTCGTATCCTAGTCCTGGCGTAGGAAGTAGTCCCGCGTGTTGTTTATCATCGCAATCCACTACATCGACTCCTGGCAGACTGGCATGCTGGACTCCGTAACCGTAGCTATGAAAATTCGGACTCCCTTGGACGCCGTGGATCGAATTGTCAGATCCAAATGAATTATGTCTCTGACCATTATTTCCAATTGTCCCGTACGAGTTATAATTAACTCCATCGTAATTCACTTTTGGCCCAGCAGCATTCCCGTTATAATTATATCCATGATGTGCCTTTCCTGCTTCAGAAGCTCCTATTGCATTATAAGGTGGCCAATTATTTCCATAATTTGTATTGTAATTATTATTGCCAGAATTTACTCCTACTCCCGATGATGCGTCGCCTGCATTATAATTATATCCATAACCTAGAGGAGCCTCGGTGGGTTTTACCGGATTATAAGCGTCTCCATTGTGTCCTATCGCTGGATTGGCAAACCCATGTGTTTTATAAAGATTATTATCATACTTTACTCCACTGCCCTTCGAAATCGCTGTATTATAATCATGTCCATTATAACCTGCCGCTGCCTCAGGAGCCCCAATGGGATTGAACGTGTGTCCATCGGGTCGTATTTCTGGCTTCGTAACGCCATTCGCATCGTAAGCTTTGCCATCGTAATTGACTCCCGTCCCACTGGCATCAGCCGAATTATAATTATGCTCGTATCCCACTCCTCCTTGAGGATTGCTCGCAGGATAATAAGCTTGGCCACTGTATCCTGTCGCTGGATTGACCGCGTTATTTGTATTATAAATTCTATCACCGTAATTTACTCCCATTGCATTGGTATGGCCAACATTGTAATTATGCGCGTACCCAGATCCTGCATCAGTAGCCACTGCGGGTTTATAAGTTTGACCGTAATGGTTTATCCCTGTTTTATCAGCACCGTTCTCATTGTAATCCTTCCTCTCATAGCCAACTCCCGTCCCAACAGCATCATTTCCGTTATAATTGTGTTCGTAGCCCACGCCTTCTTGAGGATAGTTTACAGCGTAATACGTCTGACCATGATGCCCTACCACTGGATTAACCGCACCGTTTGCGTTGTAAATTTTATCATCGTAATTCCCGCCAGTTGCCGTAGCAGCGCCCGCATCGTAATTATTTCCATGATACTCCAGCTCTAGTCCTGGAGCTCCTACGGGAGGGTTAATCGGCCCGCCGTGGCCCAACGCTGCTCCCACAAATCCATCTGCGCTATAAACTTTTCCATCGTAATTCACTCCCGTTCCACCCCCATTGCCCACATTGTACGCATATCCATCACCTCCAACGCCACCTGCGGCAATGCCTACTCTGTCGTAATTGTGCCCATCATATTTAACTCCTGCATCTGTCGCTGATTTGAAGCTGCCGGTTCCATTAAAAGTGTGCCCATCGTAGCCATTATTGTAACCATTGACATTGTAATTCTCTCGGTTATAAGAATTTTGTGGGTAAGTGACGGCTTGCGCAGGGTATCCCGTTTGCGCGGTAAATCCATTTTGTCCAAATATTCCTTCCTGCCCATTGTAATTACTATTGTAATTATTACCGTAAGCGTATGTGTTGTATCTATTATTGTGCTCAGGGCTGTTGCAATTCGGTACTTTCCATGGCCATTCGCAAACCAATTTAGTCTCGTCAAAAACCAAGCCAAAGGGGCAACGAAATTCATAAGGAACCATTTCCGATCCGCCTGAAACGTTATTTAATAATTTATAAGCACGAATGGTAATAATCACCAATGCCAAAGCAATGTCGTTTCACAAATATGATTCTCATAGATTCTTCATATTCTTATGACTTTATTACTTTGAGATTTTTCTCGCGGGAATACATAATCCAAATGAAATTACCAAGGTCGTAGCAGGCGAAAAACCATCTGCAATTCTGGGGATCCGCGTAAAAGCCCGGCTGACTGGGACAACGGAATCTGCTTCGGGGCACCGGCTCGATTTCACTACTTCCGGGGCACGCGGAGCCTTTCGAAACAGATCCTGGCCACACGCAGACCTCCGTCCTTTCGTCAAAAGCTAATCCAGCCGGACAGTCGAACTCGAAGACCGAATAATCGTCAAAGTCCTGGTTGAATTTCACGCACCTATAGAATCTGCAATCGCGAGGATTTTTAATTAGAGCTGCCGGCAGCCTGTCCACGAGCCCTCATTCCCAGAGCTTAATCGCTAGCTTTACCTGTTACAGCTTTTCGGATGGACGAAATAACCTTGTCGTGTGCAGGTAAATGCCGTTTGCGTATTTTCTCGGACGGCTCGAATTTTCCCTTCGGTATCGACGACGCGCACAATTCTAAAATCCGATGACCTCACGTGTCTCGGATAAGCAATTTCAGTGCCCTAAAATATTTGTCCATAATAAATAATCTACACATGTACATATATACTTATATATATGAATGTATATATGTATACACGTGTAAATTTTTGTTTTGTTTTGAAATGTGAAAATTGTTCAACAAATTTAAAGTTCAAAAAATTAAAAGTCACAAATTCGCATACAGCAAATTGTTTACAAGTACACCGTATAATCGTCTAATTATACTTAATGCGATGATAATAAATTTTGTAATAACAAGCTCAATGGAATAGAAATGAAATGAAGTGGAGATATGCGAGATAAAATATCTGCTCTCTCGGACTTATTTCAGATATCATTGCGATTTGAATTTATTTTCAACAGATGGCAGCACTTCACGCTCGAGTCTGGTTGCGCGAGAACTCGGAGACTCTCTCACTCCCTTCTACAACGGATTTATTTTGTTTATCGGTCGAGTGGTTTGCTTCTTTTTTGGTGGTGAACTACTCGCACGGTAAAGGGAATTTACTTTTCTTGACGGTCGGTTATCGTTAGTTGAAATTAATATAAAATACCTCTTACCTTCAAATCTTTTTCTAACGATGAAAGTATCAGGGCTCTCGTTTTTCTTTTCATGTCCATGAAAGATTTGTATATCGATTGAATCAAGGATTTGCCACAATTAGTTTTAAAATCACTCTCCACGTCGCGCAATGCCAATCCAAACAAATCTCGTAAAATAACGTACTTGCTCTATTGATAACAATGGTACAGTATATATATATATATATTAAAAAAAAAAAAACAAAGTTAATAGCTAATTATATCAAGACTTTTGTGTCTATATGAAGTTTCTCGAAATGAAAAGGAAAAGAATTTTTAAAAATTAAAGATAAAAAGAAAGCGGAATTTTGAAACTAATTTTCAGTTTATTCCGAGCAAAAACGAGAAAATAAAGAGACTAATCAAGTGTTTTTATGTCTATTTTTTCTTTCTTTCTTTCCAAAAAAATTTCTTTTTTTGCAGTTGCGCATTAGAAAGCAGCACTTTTGTTTCTGTCCCTTATCCTGGTAATTACTTATCAAAGATCCCAAAAAGCACATGCATTATCATTGGCGGAAGCTGTGAAATTAGTGATTGGGAGAGAAGTGAAGGGACCTTAATCATTAATGAAGTTTCATCCTCGAAGGCAATCCACGTTGTGTTTTTGAATGCATAAGGCGCCGTGAGATCCTCGTCCCTCTCCACCGTCCAATCGCCATTGCTCATTGTCTCGCAGAGCTGCAAATTTGCAGAAAAGCATCGATTTAGTTGGCGAAGCACACATCGATAATATTTAATCGAACTAGTGCTTGTCAAAGTGCATCGCGTACTTGCTTACGATCCAGAAGCTGGGGCTGCGCGTCCACCGTCAATGACCTTGGCGTGTTACTCTCGGCTTGTTTCAGGGTGAATTCAAGGGCACTCGCCGGGGCCGATATGAGCACTTTGTGCTTTGGCGCACCCATGCCGCTTATCAGGTCCACTAAACTGTCGGTATTGAGCATGTCGAAGAGGCCCATTAATCGGGACGGATGAAATGTCCGATGCGCTCCCTCGCTATCTTTCAAGTAATGGGTCGCTACTGTAAAAACATCGACGTATCTGGAGAATAAACATTTAAAAGCATGACAATCAAGTTATTGCTTTGGAATAATTATTGATTAGGATTAGGGTCGATTGATTTATCCGGATGTGGAAAGTGAGTTACGATGGACAAGAAGCAGGCAGTGACGGAATTGTTTGCTCGAGTACTCTCTTTCTCTCAACATTCCAACCCACGCGACATATTTTCGGCTCAATAGCCCATGAATTCTTCCATCATTTTACTCGCCTAAGCCACATACCCGAGATAATAACGTATTAGCTCGTGTGCATCTGTTGTTACGCAATTATTGCGTCACAAGTAAGTCTCGCCTACGCTAATTTCTAAGTCGAGCTATCGTAAGGGACAGAGTTTATTAATAACGAAGCGGGTATGAAATCGTTGGAGACGGAGGATTTAAGGTTGGGAGAATGTAAAATAGCAACGACCTTTGCAAAGAGCCGAGATGACTCATGAATAGCAAATCGTACATGCGAAGCCCTTTCAAAGTGCACTTGCTCGCAATGACTGGCAGTAATCTCGGCAGCAGGCAATCTCGATGCTAAATAAAGGCGCCTCAGTTTATTTAAAAGCTCTCCTTACGAAGATGCGGCTCCAAGAGAATCTCCAAGAATAAAAAGGTCGCGCTCAAAGGTAACGACTCGCGAGCGCATCGCAATGTCCTCGTCCTCCTCGTCGTCGTCGTCCTCCTCTCCTCCTTCTCGTCCCTATTAAAGGAGGAAATCTGTCTCGTTCGCGCGCGCGCGCGTGCCTGCGAAAGTGGTGCAGCCGGGCATTGCGGCATCGCGCATTCCAGGCGTGCGACCCAGACCCACACCAGGTCGCTCAAGATCGTCAAGATCGTCAAGATCGTCAAGACCGGAGCTGCGTAGAAGGCCAAGTTGGCCGAGGGACGCGATCGGGAAGACGCCCATGATGATCCGCTCCGTCCTCCTCTTTCACGCTCTTTAATCGTCATTAATCGCCGGCTCGGTCAGCCCGTCTCTCGGAATAGGCGCGAAATCGGCCGATTTACCATAGTTAGCCGAGCAATTTGTCCAAGACGCTCGTGAATTCATAATGGATCGTGGCGATTGGCTCGAATGGAATATCGGTAAGAGTGGTCATTGGTGAGCGAGTGCGCGGTTCGCGGCTCATTGATTAGCTGGAGAAGCCGACGAGACGCGTAATGCTTACATCGAGGTATTTTCGAGTCGTACGAGCGATGAGGTAAGGATGCGGCATAAGCGTTTGTGATGTATGTGAGAGTGATTAATTGTTAGCAAGTAAAGAGCTTCCTGCTCGATTTGAATTCAAATTGTCACGCTTCGAGAGAATTATTATACGCACACGAGTGCATTCTAATTACGTTGCTCTTCCAACTAAGACTAAAAAAAAGAATTGTAAGACCATGGGATTGCGATGCCAACTCAAAGAATTACTTAATTGAGTAGAGTGCTAGTTTATGGTATTGAGATTGATGAGTAGGGTTTGGCGTCTGAGGCCTCAGCATTAAAGGATGAAAATTTACTGTTTGCTCGAGCGCTTATAAATACAAGCGAAAATTACTTTACGTCCACGCTATTTACGCCCTTGCACGCGTACGCCAAGAGATCGCAATCAGATATCCTTTATAAAATATTCAAAAGTTAATAGTAATTCTTGAGGATAGGAAGGTGCATCATATATTTATGAAGAATTTTTTGCTCTCTCTCTCTCACTTAATTTATGCTCAAAGACACGTGAGAAACGCATAAAAAGCAGTGGCCAAGCTTCCGAAGTAGGCGAACGACAGGGAAGCAACATGACTTTGTATTTGTGATAGCACTTTATGTGTATTATTAGCACAGATGCGTGTAAATTAAGAAAAAAATTCGTGACGTACTTGGAGAGCTCCTTGAGTTCGAATTGCTTGGCCAACTTCTCGGGTTCCGTCGGCAATTCTAGAAGGATCAGCTTTTCCAAGCTCCTGTTCGCCATCTCGTCCTTGAGATCCTTGACGAAGGAAACCAGGTGCTCCTTATTGTGCGCTGTCACATTAAGCTCGACCCCATCGACCTTGCAATAATAAATGCTTTATTGTGCTTTATTTGTTGGGAATGGGAAATAATTAACAGTGGCATTAGAAGGCGGGACATTTGGCAAGTTTAAGCAGATGCTTTTCTAAACTAAACTTCCAAAACTTCTCTTATTTTCAAGTTTATTCCATAAAACGAATGTTAAATTACCTCTTAAAAGAAAATTTCAACGACTTTCATTCGCTCATTATATGACTATCGACAATTACATTCCCATTGATGTGCTATTCATTATGTCTTTGTCACCAAAGTGCCGTCGTGAGAAGAAAACTAAAAGTCCAAGTCTTTTATTAAATATGACGTAGTGTTTGCTTGTAAGAACATTGTGCTAATAATCATTGCGAAGCCGTGAAAATTATTAACGACAATTGTTACTACGAGGAGTAGACAATATTGTAAAATAATTCATACAGACTGGCAGCGATGATTTTAGCAAGACTGCGGAGAAAATCCTATAATCTAGAACTGATAAATAAAACATCGAAATGACTTTGAATTGCAATATATTCTATAGAAAGTTTGAGCGACCTCTGCAGACAGGCAATTTCAGTTTTTCAAATATTCAAATCTTTCAATCTTTACTTCGAGAAGCAAATTTACAAGTATAATAACTACGGTCAATCCCATTAGAATTGAATGGAAAAAACTATTATTAATATTACATAAACGCGAATTATAAAGAAACAATTTCAGGCTCTAATTTTTGTATAAAAATACTTTATATAAGAGAATGGAGTTACAATCATACAATCAATAGCATAAAAATTGGCCCAAAACGAGCCGATAACACATTGAATGCTAAATAGCGACGAATTTGTATGCTCTACAAATTACTTATTAAATGTTTGATTAATTGCTTGGCACTTAATTGTATAACGGGTGTGTAAAATATGCAAAACTGTATGTTTATTGGTAGGCTTCGAACGGGAATCACTTTTCCACTATGTAACGGACAATTTTATCATCATTGTAAGATCATTATTATGTATGAGAGGGGCGAGCAAATTGTAATCAATCAATAATCCCGTGAATTTTTATAGCTGCCTTTTTCATAAATAATTTTCATCCTGCGCGTACCTAACCTTTGTCATTCGAGGCAGCGCTCTCGCCCATCGCAAACAAAACAATAAAGAAAACAAGGAAGCACATCTGATAAATCAATGTACGACCGATGCTAGCAGAGATTTAAAATTCAAGCACAGAACGGAAAAATTACGAGAATCACGCGCGCACACAAGCATGCGAGGCTCTTTATCGTAGTTAGTTGCATGTGCACACGATTTGAAAAAAAAAAAAACGGCTAGAGATTGAGACGTAATTCACGGCGGTTGGAAAAGTGCGCGAGCGAGTGAAAAAATCGTGAGTGATTTAGAGCAATGGCCTGAGGCGTCCCAGCAACGGT
>JAPYYT010000777.1:0-38424 GCA_030522565.1 Ceratosolen corneri | reverse complement strand
TGAGAGAGCGAGGGAGAGTGAGAGTGCGAGGTGAAAAGAGGCGCCGAGGGGCGGGAAGGAGGGTTGTGCGCGAGTGCGAGAGAGGGGCGCGGGAGGAGGAACAAGGGCACGCGAGACGGAGAGGGAGAAGGAATGTTCCCGGTGAAGCAGTCCAAAATGGGCGAGCAGGAGACATCACGGCAATCGTCGCGGTAACGCTGCCGCATGTTTGTTTAGGCCCGTCGCAATAACCTGGGCGTCGCCGCCCAACTGTCAACGAGGAAAACGCGCGCGAACGAGGTTGAGGACGTCGAGCGTGAGGACGCGGCCGCGACGATGACCGCGACGATGAGCGAGGCACTGCTGTCCGATTTGCGCTCCGAGATCGAGCGCCTGTCACGGGAGCTCGACCTCGCGATCACGGAGAAGGTCCAGTCGGCGCAGTACGGACTCGCCCTGCTCGAAGACAAGTCCACACTGCAGCAGAGATGCAACGAGCTGGAGGGACTCTACGAGAACACCAAGCACGAGCTCGACATCACCCAAGAGGTTAGCATGTTTATTCTTGGGAAATGGTTTGGAGCCGATTGAGGGAAAAAAGTATTGAGCTTTCCGTTTGGTGGTGGCTGGAAGCTCGGTGCTGAATTTCAAGTCATAAAAATTCCTTTTAGTGTGTCAGCAGGCAAGTGCATGTATGCTGGATTACTTTTGGCCAAACATATTTGATTGCTTGTCGGTGCCCTTGTTAATTTTTTGTTCGAGTGTTGCTTTCTTTTACATTGTAGATTATTATATTTCATTTTAAGGGCCAATTTAAGTAGGTTTTACCACGAGTGCGAATATTCCTGCTCGTTGGAGTTAACGAGTAGCTGCTAGCTAATCTAATAAAGTGATGTACGTGTAGTTTAAATTGGTATATCTTTTGAGGATAAATTAAGGAATATTATTTTATAATTAATACGGAGTGAATTAATTGTTTGAGTATGCATTGAGGGTCAATCAAGTATTTTTATCAAATTCTTTTTATGTTTATTTTACGACAGTAATTATCTTAAGATATATTTCTAAATGTTTTGTCGATATTCTTGTATGAAAATGATAGTTAATTGGTGCAGATTAATTAATATTGATTTTATTATACTTTATTTTTAAATAAAAATTTTATGATCCGCTCTTTTATCCGTATCTAAATGAATATTGTGTCATTTAATATTATATGTGCGATAAATTTACATACAAGATTTTAAACAATTTTTGATCTATCAGTTACATTTAAGAGCATTATTTTAATGCACTGAGACACATAGTAATCCTGCAATTAAATTGGAAATTTGTAAGGAAATTATTTTTTAATATGATAATTAATATACACAGCATAAATATTAAGGCTTTGAATAATTATATTTATTGAATTATGCAACAGTGCATATGACATACTCGATTCAAATTTTTATTCAATTTATTATTTCATATTTCTTTAAAATATCGTTTTTTTATAATTATTGAATTTATATTTATTTTATCTTTGATTAGATACATTAAAAATATTCCAAATTCTAGATAAGGTATGATTGTATTATTGCATCATTCTATTTTATATTACAGTAGTTATTTTAAAAGATTATTTAAGACTTTTAATTGTATGTTTGATGACTTGCAGTTTCATGTAATTCATAAATATAAATTGATTACCTATGCAATTGAAAATGTGCTCCAATTGTTAGTGCATTTTTTAATATATATTTAATTTGATTATTTAAAAACTACTTTTGTAATTTTTATTAAATTATAAAATGGATTTTTAAACATTATAAAAATTGAGATTAAAAGAAATATATGCCTAACATTTAATAATTTCTAACTAAGTATATTAATTACTAATAATTTTAATTCAATGAAATTTACAAATATATCATTGTATTAAGACTTTAATTTTTAATTTCATTTCCAGGCTCTAATAAAATATCAAACAACTACAAAATTGACAACGCGCAGTGGTATTGAACAAGAAGAAAGCTTATTACATGAAAGTGCTGCACGCGAAACTAGTTTGCAAACAGAAATTATTGAGCTTGAAAATGAGGTGAAACAGGTAATAATAAATTTGCTTTGTATAATATATGTTTATTAATTCTATATCACAAAACGTAAGTTAATGACGGGAAGAAAAGAAAAAATATAGATATATTATGGCTAGCTTTTAGTACAAATTTTTATATTTACGTTTATGTTGAAATTATAAAATAATATCAATGTTATTTGTTAATAAAAATATATTAATTAATATATTTTTTTCAGTTAAGACACGAATTAGAACGAGTAGAAGCTGAACGAGATCATGCTTTACAAGAGAAAGAAGATATTAGTAAGGATAATTACTTAGTAGGGTCAGAGCGAAGAAGCTTACGTACTCAACTTAAGGAATGTAAATTTCGTAAAACTAGATTACTTCAAGACTACACAGAGCTTGAAGATGAAAACATTTCCCTGCAGAAACAGGTATCTACTTTACGGTCAAGTCAGGTTGAATTTGAAGGTGCCAAACATGAAATTCGCAGGTTGACCGAGGAAGTTGAGCTTTTAAATAGTCAAGTAGAAGAGTTATCAAATTTAAAAAAAATAGCTGAAAAACAAATGGAAGAAGCACTGGAGTCACTGCAGGCTGAGCGAGAAGCAAAATATGTCCTCAAAAAGGAACTCGATCAAAGAATGAATAGCGAATCTATCTATAACCTTAGCAATCTTGCGCTTTCAATACGTGGCATTACAGATGATCAAACCATATGCAGCGATGGTGAAGATGATTCTCCAGCATTACAAAGAATTGAGGATGATTTGAAAACTCAAGAGCCTGGAACCTCAACAGCAAATAAGCAGGTCAGCAGAAAAACTGTATTGTTCGCAAAATATATACCAAATTCGTTTTATATTATTATTAATTAGTTTATAATGTAAACATTCATTTAATAATTGGAAACTTTAAATTTTATCTCATCTACAATATTGACATGCAGTATAATATCGTTGCAACTCAAAGAATTTCGTTTTTAAATTAGGTGGACTTATTTTCGGAAATTCATTTGAATGAATTGAAGAAGCTCGAAAAGCAACTGGAAATGGCTGAGACTGAAAAGGCCATGTTGACTCAAAACTTGAAAGAATCTCAGTGTGCTGTTGAAAAAAGTCAAACGGAATTACAATCCTTCATAGCTCGCATTGTTCAATTAGCTGCTCACGTGCAATCATTGCAACACATTCATTCTAAACTACCGCAAAAACAAAATGACGAAACGACTCTTGATAAGCTTAATTTGGTAAAAAAAAATTTCATTTACTGAAAATAAAATTATTATGCAAGTTTTTACAGCTACTTGTTTTACCATTGAAATATTATTATTGCATATAAATGACAAGTTTTTTAAGTTACTTAAAAAAGAAAATTAACCAACAATAGTTTTTATAGTTTGTGGTAAATTTTCGTATTTTATTCAGGCTGTTATACAATACCATCAATGGAGTACAATGTCAGCTCAAGAGCTGCAACAGCTTCAAAAGGATTTGGCTGAGCTAGAAAAAGGTCTAACGATTTCAGATTCAACCCAACATTTAAGAACAGAACTTACAAATCTTCGAAACAAGGTAAGACCAAGTAAATGTTTAATTTAGATGTTAAAGAGTAATTTATATTATCTTGGATAACAGTTTTTCATTTTATTGGATAGAACAATAAATATAGAATAATAATAATAAGCATTTATTTTATAAAAGAACTTTTTTATAATCTCATATTATCTGGGTGATTTTATGAAACAGCACATTTCACTTTTTATATATGTATATATATATATACACACACATATATATATATACATGTATATAATTATTATTATCTATTAAAAGAATCGCTAATGCAAGACAATTTTTGGCATAAAGAAGATTTAGATATCAAATTTGAATAGAAATTGTGACATTTCAGATACCTGTATCAGAGAAGAGTCTTCAAGACAAGGTCGGGGAATGTGATCCTCTTGACGTATTTACTGATTTGTTAATATGGTTTTGCCTCCTCTAATGAATTCGTACAGCTTGTCATTGTCCTAACCGTGCCATGTATATAGGGTATTCTAAATACGACAAAATCAAAATTTCCACATTTCATTCAATTAAATCGATCGATTTGATAATACTCAGTTCAAATTTAGGAGCATCGTATAAAATTGCGTTTAAAAGCAATTTAAATAATGTTGTTATTCAAAATACATTGGCAGAAGGAGCTTTTGTTTCATAAATACTTAGCCACTATTATTATAAAGTACATTTAAAATCTTAATTGTTTTTATGTATTAAAAAAAAATTAAACACTATTGATTAAGAATTTAATGCAAGATAATAAGTAATTAAATTGTCGTTTAAATACAAATTTTGTTGATTTGGGTTAAATAGCAACAGAACTTAAAATTTGAAGTCTCATATATATATATTTAATTAGATTTTTGGAATACTCTTTATACAGCTTTAACTGACAAAATCTTGACATGGCATTGCAGACGATGAGATAAAAATCATTTCTATGCAACAAAGTATCATTGCACCTTGCTAGCGAATGGTAACGATCAAATTGCATCTCTTCATCAACAAGAATGTGCTTAAAGTTTCTATACAACTGTTTGTAGCAAATAGTTTTTGCTTTATTTTTTTCTTTATTAAAAGAGAAAAATAAAAAGCGATCTAAAAATGAATTATATTCATAAAATTGAAATATTGCATATATTGAATTTTTTATTCTCTTCGAGAAAATAGTCATTATTATACAAACTATATTCAATATAGAGTTTTATATAGATTTATTCACAAAAAGTAACGAACTTGGTGAAGTAAAGTGATTATATCTTTTTATTAAATGAACGATAAAATTATCCGAAATATGCTTTAAATTAAAAACGTGTAATTATCAATTTTAAATTATTAATTTAAATTTAATAATACATTTGTTTAATACAATTGAAATTCCAATGTTTATTATTCCGGAAATTACAGTTTTTTGAGAGCAAGAGTAAGAAAATAGAATGAAAACAACTTTAACTTGTATTATTTATAAATCTATATGTATATATATATATATATATATAAAGGAAAAAGAATAAGTCAACAAAAGTATTAAAAATTAGAATAAATATGCAAAAATATATTTCAAAAAATTGAATCTAAAGCAAATGGTATGATAAATATAAAAACCACATCATATTTTTATTGAAATTACACATAAAACATTATTTTTAACAATTTTTTCAGTAAATCTTTTCATTAATATTTCAATAACTGATTCAGTAAATAAATTCATTCAATTAGATAACAAAAATTTGACTTACTTCAAATGACTTTTCTAATCTTTAAATCTTATACTTGTCTCATCTTCTGCTAACATGGCATGATAATATTTTACGTTCTTGTAGAGCCTGAATGCACGAAACAATAAGAACTTGCATTGTAAGATCCTTTTCTCAGAAAAAAAAAATGATTACTTCAACAATAAATAAGTTATAAAGTGCAGTGCATAAAGTTTACATTGAATTCTTGGTGCACTGACTATAATTGTTAATACCACATGATAAATTATCATGCAAGATTTTAACCCTTTAACCACTTGTTCTTTTAACCAATGAAAATAGTTAATTTTCATTCTACAGAAATTATTTGTGACATGATTGTTAAGATTATAAGATGAAAAACAAGTGTGACGATGTCAAATTTTATATTAAACAGAACGCGGTGAACCCTCGAAAATCGTTCTTAACTTGAAATTATTTTAAATAAATTATTTTTATAATTATAAAATTATAAACCAATCGCGAGAGATAACGTTGATTTATTAATTTATAAATGGCATTTTTTTCTTTTTTTTCAAAGTTTTTTAATCAATTTAAAAGTAAAAATTTAGTGCTCAAAGGGTTAATTAGATTTCCAAACTAAAGTAATAGTACTTAATTAGTAATATGGCTATATTAATTATTTATATGCAATTTCAGCTGTTGGACACGGAGCAGAGAAGCATGCTACTAGAGTCGGATGTCAATATTCTTTCAAAACTTGCTGCGGAGGCTGGCAATTCATTAGAGTTAGCCCAAAATGATCTTCAAAATATGTCTGACGAGCTTGCTCAACTTTATCATCATGTTTGCACGGTTAATGGGGAAACACCGTCGAGGGTATGTAACAACGTTTCAATAATTTTTAATTATCTCAAAAATTGTTTGTTAAATTTTGTAAAATTTCATGTAATTTTATTGTTTCTTGTACTTTGTTTGATTGTATTTGACAACGAACTTGTGCAACTATAATTCTCTTTCTGCACTTTCAATAAACATTGAATTTAATTTTGGTTGTCTTTAGGTATTACTTGATCATGAAAAAATTGTTCCTGACAACGAAGACGATGGTAGTAAAATTGAATGGTGTAGAACCCTCTTTAAGACTGACATCAAAATTAAAGATCTTGAAAGCCTTAGCAGAGCTAAAGAAATAACAAAGAACATTGAGACGGCGATGGATCAAATCAAACACTTAAAGAATGCGGTTGAACATACGATTGAACTGTCAAACTTCAAGGGCATTAAAACTCAAATGTGCACTGTGTGCGAAGGTAATAATTTAAAATGAAAGTATTTCTTGATAGATGCGTTTTTATTTCAAAATATTTTCGTATTTTAGTCAAATATTAAAAGTGTGTAGTTGTTTTTTTTTTTTCTTTATTCTTAACACGTTCATTATCAAAATTATTTATTATTTTAATTTTTAATGTATATTTGCCTTCTAATTAAAGTTTCAAAATACTTGGAATAATAATTGTGGTGGTTTCATTTTAATAAAAGGAAAAGATTTTACTTAATGACATTTTAAAAATCGAGCAATAAATATGGTTTTTACGAAATAAAAATAAGCTCTTACTTTATAACTTTAGTGAAATGTAAAACTTCTTTCAGCTTCAGTTAGTGAGAATAAGTTAGAGGTAACAGAATTACAAGAGCAAGTCATTCGATTGAAAGCACTGCTCTCTGCCAAACGAGAGCAAATAGCGACTTTGAGAACAGTTTTGAAGTCTAATAAGAATACAGCGGAAGTAGCACTAAGTAATCTCAAGAGCAAATATGAAAATGAAAAAACTATTGTAAACGAGACAATGGTAAAACTGAGAAACGAGTTGAGATCGTTGAAGGAGAGTGCAGCGACATTTTCAAGTAAGTACAGTTAAAGTGTTGCATTTATAATTTTATTTATTTATTTTTTAAATTTTGATCAAGTAATAATGCAAACATGAATAACAAATTAGTATTACAATAAGCTTTCATCGGCACGTATTTATTTTGCAAGCTTCATGATTTTATTGCAATATTTTTTATTTTGTAATATCGTGAATACACGCTATTTTTTTAAAAGTACCATGTTTTAATTTATAGCTTATACAGATATTTATTTAGATATGTTTAATAATGTGTTTATTTTTCCCTCTTTATCTTCCACTAACGTGCTTAAACTAATGCTTTCTTATAACATTCATAAATTCTATGTGTAGCTATAACTTCTATACTCGTAATAATATTCAGTTGTGTTACCGTCGATTTGAGTTTAGCATTAGTTGTTTGTAGTTGAATGTCTTACGTGGTCGTTTGATTTTGTATGTTATTTAATTTTTACGATGTGATATAGATTAAAGCTGTATAATGTATTAAATATTTCTTGATAGAAGAAATTGAACAAGAATACTCTAAGTACAGTAAATATTAAACAATAAAATTTATAAATTAACTAATATTTATAAATGCAATCGGTACAAAAGTTATATTTGTATATACTATTGAAACTGCGTATTGAAGTAACTGAATATAATCAATTTGTATTCTGATTGCTGTAAAGAGTTTCTAATGAAATTATCAGGTATTGACATGACAATAATTCACATAAAATAGGTGTATAATATTTGTATAAATCGGTATAATTTTGTTATTACATTTTAAAGTAATAATATATTTTGTATAGCATTTTTAACATAATGTATAAAGTTTTAAAATCATTCTTTGAATATGTAAATAAATATTTTAAAGTATTGAAAAAGTTTCAAAATATTAATTAAAGTTTTTGTATATATAATAATTAAAAGTATTTTGATAATTTAAATTTTAAGTAAGTAATGAAGATTAATTATTTTTTATTTATATAAGATCAATTGTTTTTTACTTGACAATAATGACAATAACATCTAATGATCGTTATTGAAAAAAATAAATGTGCATTTAATATGATGATAGATATATTTTAAAATCGTGCATTCAACATTAAAATTTTCAATATTATACTTATTTAATACTACATCGATTTTGAGGTTACATTAAATTTTTTAAATAATGCCAATTTTTTTTTTCAAATCAAGTTATTTTATAAGTAAATCAGATTATTTTACATTATCAAATATTTATTAATCATATATTAATTAATGAGCTAATATTATCATGTTTATTTGGCTATTATTTATTTGAAAATCGTATATAAAATTCAGTAACGAATTGTTGGTAAAACCGTTGATTTGAAATTTTTTATAAGAACTATTCTAAAAAAATGTTAATATGCATGTGTGTGTGTATATGTAACTATGTATTTTAACCTCTTAAAGAGTGTTAAATTAGTAGTAATTGTTTAGTTATTTTTAATAAATTATGAAAATATTTGCAAATGTACATATTTGTATGTGTGCATGCGCGCGTCATGTATATATATATATATATATATATGTATATAATGTAAATAAAAATTAACAGCATAATTATTTAAGTAATAAATGCCTTTATTTGTGTTTAACAATTTTAGTATAAAATTGCGCGGTACGACAAAATAAATCAATTAAGAAACAAAATATTAAAATGCCTTTAAATAAATTTGCTGATAATTTCTGATAAGAATTTTCGAAAGATATTTAGAAATACGTCTATTTGTTCCGAGTTTAAAATAGTACAGTATTAACAATTTTTAATAAAATTAATTTGCGGCCATTTTATTATTAATTTATGTTATTAAGTTTTTTAAATAGCAACTTTTCGGTAGAATTGTTGCTTTTGATTCCTTTTTTTTTTTTGTTTACAAAAGAACACTTATGTAATATGTCGGTGCACGTAGAGAACAAATTGAAATAAAGAATAAGTACTGATATTGATTTCTTTCTTCTATTGAAATATCGATAAGCATTAAAATTCTACAGATTACACTTTTACAACTTGTTCAATACAACATTTGCATTGTATAGCCATTAAATTGTACGACTATTGTATAGTGATTGTATAGTGATGTGTAAATCCTAATCTTACTAATATTGATATTTTTCAATTTTTGTTTTAATTCTACGGAGCATTATATTATTGTAATGAATAACACTTACATGTTAATATAGAAAGCAAGAGTTGTATTGATTTTTATGCTCTACGGAAATTACAAAGTACAATGATAAAAACAAAGTAAAGACAGAAATAGATTAGCATTAATTGAAAAAAGAAAGTCCAATTTTTATTATTGTTATACAAGTCTAAAAGTAAATAAATAAAGTAAACACGTGAAATAAATTATAAATGCTATAGTTAATTATTGAGGTATTATAGTAACGTGGAGGTAAATTTAAATGCGACATAAACATTAATAGTAAGCATCAAAATTTAATTTATCCGTCACTTACTTCAAATGAACATAAATTATTCAGAAATGAAATTACCTTTCACTTAATTCAGTTGTTTATTGCCTTAACGATTGAGCGTGGCATCGAAGGGGCTGCTTCAATATTTGTACAATTACAATTAAACGGCCTGTAATTGAGGCTAATTCTTGTTAGTTAAAAATTCTCAATAAATAACGAGCAATTAAGTATTTACCACGATCGTCGCTAACCAATATTTTTTCCAATATAAACCTTATCTATCGCATTGCGTATAGGAGCACGCTTTTATCCCCCTTTCTCATTCGCATTATCTTATTTTTTTCGCTCCCCCCCCCACTTCTCATTGCCACTCTTAACCTTTCTCCATAAATCACGTCCTCACACTTTCTCTTCGCTTTCGTGTTTAAATAATGGCCCCCCTCTAACAAAATACTCGCCCACACGCAGGTTTGCGCGCAATGTTTGTGGCGCGATGTGAGGAGAACGCGACTCGCGAGGATGAACTGAAGCGTCAGCTGGCCGTGGCCGAGGAAGATCGTAAAACTCTTAATCAGCTGTTACGCCTGGCCGTGCAGCAGAAGCTCGGCCTGACGATGAAGCTGGAGGAGCTGGAGGTAGACAGGGAGCTGCGCAACACCAGGAGGCACCCGACGAGCCCCGGGAACGGAGGCGGAGGAGGAGGAGGAAACGGAAGTAGGGGCCGTGGAAGGCTCTCCCATCAGACGAACCGTCCCCACCAGGGCAGGGAATTCTTCTAGAAGATGGTTAAGATGTGGAGCAAGATATTTTGAGAGAAGCCGGGGGATTGCAACGGCGAGCTCGACAGACTGCCTAAGAGATATTGAAGCTTCATTGCGATCCGCCAACTGAGCATCTTTGTCCTTTGGACCAATTGTATGCGCGTGAGGAGTGAATTAACGAGGGAGCTGTTTTTTCCATGGAAAAAAAAAATAAGTAGTCTGTAATGGGATTTGTAAGTTGAATGGAGAAAGAATTTTCTTAACGAGTGAAGTAATCGATCCACGCGAGACTCAGTTGGAAGGTAAAATGGACATGAGATTTTACTTAGCTTCGATACTCTCTGCAAGTCTACCGAGTGCAAGAAATCAATTCCAACAGAAAATTTTTTAATAAGAATAGCAATTTTTACCATTTTAGTTTATAAATAAGCATTAGTTTTATATGATATAAATTCTGTTATTGGAATTGACGAATTTCTCGACGCCATACATTGATTGTCAAACACGAAATTTTATTACTTCGACAAGATTGATGAAAATGTTTGGGAATCTATTGTATTTGCCATAGGAATTCATAATGCAATCCTCACGCTCATAATATTGCATAACTTGCTCCATATCTCATCACCAATAGTTGATATTTTTGCCTGTTGTTACGATGTATCGCAATCTGATATAAAAGTCCACGTATCAAATGACGCGAAATAGTAACCACGCTTTAATGCGGATAAATTTTTAGATTGTTGAATTGCGCTGAATTTGCGTCTTATAAAATTTTTTATGTCTATCAGAGAGAGAGAGAGAGAGAGAGAGAGAGAGAGAGAGAGAGAGAGAGAGAGAGAGAGAATTTAATGTAAAATGTTGAAGTAAGATTTTTCTAATTTACTTGTCCACTTTTTTATCTCCCGTAGAGGAGAAGTAATAAAATGTTGAAAGACAGCTATTGTGCCGAGAGTCGTATAGATGAGAGTGAAATTATCAAGATTGCGTATATATTTTTCAATATTTTTTCATTTTTATAGTGACTTTTTCACTAAATATTGATTACCGAATTTAATCAGGAACTAGATTTATTTCATTTTTATAACCGCTTTACTAAAAATAACGAATAATAATAAACATATTCATGTTTCGCGCCAGTTTAACGTATTATGACGCTTACTTAAGAGAGCAAATTAGAGCAAAACGACAATGTGATCCAACAATAATCTATTGTAATACTTATATAATGCCACAGAACATTATATATTCAGTGCAATCAGTCGAATTTTTTTTTTTTTTTTGTCTTTTTTTTACTACAGAATGTTTACTCGATGATTATTGAATTTATTTATAGATTTTTATAGCCTCGTCATAATGAAATTAAGCTCGAGAAATTTATACACTTAGTTTATTATAGATTTTTTAAAATATAGAAATTACGTTTTCTATGAATTTTATTATTTATTAATGACATTTGAATAATAGTCAGCTATGAGGAACTATAGTGAACTACGAATGCTACTACGTCAACTATTTATCTTTAATCCCTCGATAGTTGCATGCATTATATCGTTATTTTAATTTATAATCACGTGTTGCAATTAACATATGCGTATAATGAAAATTTTATTCGTTCGAATTGTATTCTCTGCGATAAGTTTTTTTTTTCAATTCATATCGAGAGCAGCTGAATTAACCGCAAATAAAAATAAACAATAGACTAGAAGATCCTGCAAAAGTTTATACGTAAATTGTAAATGACTTATATGTAATTATAATTATAAATAGGTATATTTAAAAAGAGAAAAAACCGATCGCTTCTGACTGCATGATTCACATATAATTATATATAGTTCGTTTAATTTATGTATATATTTTCTTGGGTATAAAATGAGATTAAAATCTCAATGATTTCATTTGTTAGAGAAATAAAAAATACTACACATAGACAAACTTGATAATAATTAGCGATTTTTGTGAACAAGCGCTTAAACAAATTTATTAGAGTTACATTGATGACTATTGTTAGTGATTAATGCACTGTATTATTCTATAATCATTATTATGACATTCATTTGATCGAGTTATTAAATGAGTGAAAGCGTTTATTCAAAAATTTAGAGAGAGAGAGAGAGAGAGTGGTAGAGAGAGCAAGAGAGAGAGAGAGAGAGAGAGAGAGAGAGAGAGAAGGCGAAAAGAGAATTTTATTGACCGTTTGAACGAGAATTATTTTTCATCGATGCCAATATGTCGCTGTTGAGTGTTTGTACCGAGTGATTATTGCGTGAAACAGTGATATCTCCGCTCATAAACCAAGAAAAGGAAAAGAGAAAAGTAAAGGGAAATAAAATAGTCGAATTTAGCGTAGTGCAGGATATTTAACTATAGATGTTCCATATTTACGAAACAGGAAGAATGACTATTTATGTAATATATATATAGAATGATTAGAGGTTTTTCTTTCTTAATCGTGCACTTATTGATTTGCGTGCCGAGCGGAGATTCGCTTTGTGTCCATTAACCAAACCGAGCCTCGAAGCACCGTCCCTTGTCCTTCCTCCGAGCATCACCGTACGAGTTGCAATAAATTCAAATTGTACATTTGCTGTCTTTAAATAAATCGCATTTGATTGCATTAATTGAAATATTATATATATTATCACGTATTTTTTATCTTGTATTTTTAAAGAAAGTTGTTTATTATATTAATAGATTTTTATAAATTAAATTTTATGAATGTGTCAGTCGTTATGAATTTACAATTAATAAATAATTTGTGATAAAATTAATAATATTTAATATTAAAGTCAAAGTTATTATTAATCTTTTCATTCGAACAAATGATTGTATGAAAATACGAAAATGAAGTTTCTGCCAAAACGAAAAGTATTTTGAAATCTGAACGTTTTGAATAGTAGTCATTTTTAAAAATTATTCTCCAGCTTTAAATACTTTGTTTTCCAAATTAAAAGGGGTTGAGCTATTACCAAACAATTGATATTTAATTCATCGTTCAACATATTTCATTGCAATAGTACATAAACGAGCTATTCAATATAGACTCGAAGAATCAAGAAAAAATTATATCTCATTACACTAACTAGTGATTTAATTATCTAATTTAATATTCTCATGCCAACTAATATTCAAACTTTTTAATGCCTTTCGAAACTCGAGTGGTTATATCAAAACAATTTAAAATCTTTGAAAATATGCAACGTCCATAACAAAGTTCCTGCGTGTCGTGCACTTGACACTCGTACTAACATTTGAAATTTAGAAATAAAAATAATTAGATTAATAATCTTTGCTTAAATGCCATAAAGACATTTATGATTTTTGATGTTATTATTATTTTCTTACGGTGGTGTTTGGTCTAGATGTTTAGAAAATTTAGCTATTAACGAGAAACAAAAATAAACGTATCTATGAATTTAATGACGTAGGTCGTAGATTATACATAATGGATTAAATCGATATTTTATGAGAAAGAAATTATATATAATTATATTTGCATTATATGCTATTGATGCGTTGTCAACCGAATTTAACTGTAAGTTCATAGGCGTCTGAAAATTCAATTTAAAAAAAATTAATCTTTGGAAGGCATAATAATTATTTAATGTAACTTTAATTATATGTAATTTCTTTCTTTCTTTTTATAACGGAAATTCGCATATATGCGATGAGAATTTTATATATATACGAGTGATTAGGTAACGAATGAAATATATATTACGATGTTAGATTATTTTTAAAATTACATTATTTTTTATAGCAAATTTCGTTTGTATGCAAATCCTTTTGTGTATGATTAAAATATAAATAAGAGCGACTTTGTAATACACGAAAAATTATTTAACATTAAATTATTAAAAATGCGACATGTATTTTAATATTTTGACGAAATTATGCTTTCTTGTTTTATTAAAAAGCTGTGTGTGAAAATTAACATAAATATAATGAATTAATATTTTATCCAAATCTAAAATTTTACTGATATGGAACTAAACATTTTTTTTTTTTTTTTTTATAAAAAGATTGTTTAAACTTTTGATGAATATTTTAAATACATTTTTTCATTGTTAAATATATAGTTCTTTATTAATGATATTTATTAATTTTTAATACAGATAGCTTTAAATAAATATAAAGTGACTTTTTACTTTTTTTGTAAACTATAAAAAAAAATTGTACTTGTAAATAATGTAAATGCACCATAGTCATGTAGTGTTGTACGAATAAGAATTTTTCAAGCTTACATTATGAGAATAAATAGAGAAGGCCCTTTGTCTCATTAAAAAATGAAAAGAAACGAAAGGATTGAAATTTCAAATATTTTGACATTTTAACATGTTTGGTTACTGATCTAAAGAGATAGATCGATCAAAAAGTCATGGACTACGTGATATACGAATTTGAATTTAATATTGATATACGATTTTGCTTAATTAGCCATTGAAGTTGTAAAGCGTCGTTATTCATCATTACAATTAATTTTGTAACATAAAATGAACAAATAATAATCATATTTGTAATTCAAAATTCTAATTTGTATGTTCTTTTGCTCTTTCAAAAATTTAATGTAAAGGAGCCTAGATTTAAATCAAGGCTTGTATTTTATGAAATAAGTAACATTGTTTTCTTTAATTGTTCATGTTTATAATTTGAAAAATGTTCTTTAAATAAATAGCTCCAAATTAATATCAAATATAAATAAACATTTTTATTTAATTTCTTTCGTTTACCATTGATAATTTACTATTAAGTATATTTAAAATTTAATACTATTTTGTAGTTAAAATTTTTCAATTTATGTTATAATTTGTTTATGCTAAAGTTGCTTTGCGTATAAATTAGACTTTATAAGATTATTTTAATAAATTAACATTTATTTTCATTAAAAATTAATATTTTCCTAATTTTTATTTAGAGGTTTGTAAAAATATATTATGTAAATTATAAATACATTCTATTCATTTATATGAGAATATTGTAAAGAAAAATTATTTTCGAAAGTTTTTGGCTATGTTATTACCTATTTTTTTTATATTTTTTATGTTAAATTATTCATACAAATGCTTATAATAAGAAATGTTTTTTTACCTCTAATTAATCGTAAACATGACGTTTTTCAGCCTGTTTTAGTAGAAACTTTATTTTCGTATTTTTATACAATATTTGTTTGAATGACAATAATTTTGATTTTAATATTAAATATTATTATTTTTACCGCAAATTATTGATTAAATATAAATCTATACGATTAATGTATTAAAGTAATTTTACTATATTACCTTTTTAAAAGTATGCTAAAAATAATTCTTATGAAAATAATTCTTATATCCTCGTAACTGATAAATTTGATTAAACGATCAGTTACGAGGTGTCCACATTTTTTCTCGGTATTTCATGAATTATTAAATAAGAAATTATATGGATACTTTGTTATTTACATTTAATAATTATTGACATAGTTTCACGATTTATACACATAATAAATTAACAAATATATTCAGATGAAAGTTAAGTAAAACTGTTCAAACGAATAGTAATGAACAATTTAACTAAATGGGCATCTTTTCCAGTTTAATGTGCGATTCTTAGATATCAATGGGCGTGCGTGTGTATGTGTCGTATAATAAATAATTGTTAATATTTAATTTGCTCTTTTAACAGAAATTATAAATATGCTGAATTTGTTATAGAATCCTTTAATATGTAAGTACAAATTATTAATAATATAACTATAGAAATTGATCTTAATGATAAGAAATCTTCATTGTATTATAATAATGAAGATTCAAATATTTTGAAATACTTCCAATATCCTATAACGATCACGGGCAACCGTAATAAAACACATTAAACAGTATTCATTTGTTTACAATTGTAATAAAAAAAAAAAAAAAAACCAATTATTATGCTCTTAGTTTAGTATGCGGTATATACTCTATTTAGTATGCATAAGCAGTAAAATTGATTAAACGAGATTTTTCATTGAAAAACAAATTTCAGGTTCGCTCGTGCAATTCTCCAATCCGGATTTCAATCATTCCTCGAACGAGAAGCAAACGTGCGTGTGTGTGTGGGCGTGCGTGTGTGTGCGCGCGTGTGTGGGTGTCGCGCGAGGCGAGCTATCAAAAGGAGAGAAAAGATTGGGAGAAATAAAGACGGAGCAGTGCTATGATATGACATACAATGCGCGCATATCTCCAAGTTTGCCATTCCGGGTGCCATAGTGACTTTACATGTGCTACACGATTATCAAAAATAAACAACTACTTGCTCAAGCCAGCATATATTCTCTATATGATAGAGCAATATGGACGCGAGATATTATCCAATGCCCATTCAACACAGGTTGCTGCTGTGGCAGGTATTAAGTAAGCCGAGATCTGCGGTGCGGCTTGTAACAAATTGACAAGGTTACTGCGGCCTAATTCCACGTACAGGTTAGAATAACTTTCGCTTATTATGGTTTCATTCGGATGGTTATACACTCGCCTTCCACTATAATAATTATGTGCTTTTAATGAATGCAGATTTAGATAAGGATACGACACGATATAAATTAAGTGTCGCGATTGAATTGTCTTGACAGTTAGGTAAAGAATTACAGACATAAAATGTGACTTTGTGGCATTGCTTTAAGCATATGGTGTTAACAGGAATTTTTTCATTTCAGATGCTACTGTTCATAATCAATAGGAACGAGCAATTATATTATATTTCTTACATAGTTACATGTTTTAAATTGTAACAGTTGTTGTCGTAAGCAGTGTGGAAGAATTAGATCAAATATTGACATCCATCCTCTTTCTCTTATATTTTATCATACAGATTATATTTAATGCGTAATTAATTCTTCGAATAAGAAAATTCATTCCTTAATCAATTGTAAAGTACAAATGTGGGCGCATCAAATTGCAATTAATTAATTGACACTGACAGTCGAGATTATGTTTCTTGTTAAATGTTAAATCGTAACCACTAATGTATATCAAACATAGCGTGTAACAATATGTGTAAATAATTAATTTAGATGTTCCGATAAATGTACTCGATTACTGACTTATAATTTTTTAATTTTTACTCTTTTTAATCGTTAAAAATGAAAATAAGTAATTTGAGAATAAAATTACTAATTTCTGTATTTACAATAATGTTTATGTGGCAAATTTCTAAATTATGGCTGTACTATTTAAAAAGATCAAGTTCCAAAGACATTAGCGAGAAGCAAAAAATCGAACAAATACTTGTTACAGTTTATTACGAAGCATTGTGTCCAGATTCAAGATATTTTATTATTAAACAAGTGGTACCAACTTTCAACAGTATTGGGAATTATATTGAGCTACAGTTAATTCCATATGGCAAAGCAGAAACGACAGTTATCGAGCACGATTATACATTCGAATGCCAACATGGAGAAATTGAATGCGAAGCCAATATCATTCATGCGTGCTCAATCAATAAAATTAAAGATACTAGAAGACAATTGGAGGTAGTAGCTTGCATGATAAAAAATAATATGCATCCTATGTCTATTTTACAAAGTTGCGCTAGTCAAATGGATGAATATAAATCGATAGTGAGTTGTGCGCAATCAATTGAAGGAAGAAGACTTTTAATGAAATATGGAGAGATTACAAAAGCTTTAGATCCGGCAATTAGTTTTATTCCAACTATTACACTTGATAGTGAAATGGACAATCAAATATTAATTCTCAAGAATTTATTACGTCAGATATGTCAACGTCTAGAAATACCGCTACAACAATGTAAAAGTTAAAATTTATTCCAGCAATTTGAAACGTTTGATTCTTTAGAATTATTAAAAATTTATATATATATATATATAAATTTATAAATATATATATATATATATAAATTTATAAATATATATATATATATATATATATATATATAAATTTATAAATATGGTCATATAACTATTTTAAGATATACATTATGACTGTATATGTTTAATTATGTTAAAAGACGTTTAGTTGTATGTATAAGTTTTCATGATATTTTATATTTAAGAACAATTTTTTATCCTTTATATACGATACATTTTAATTGTTTTTAAATATTCAAAAAATATTTTACATCTTTGGAAAATTTGAAAAATCTGTATCTAGCGATTCAGAATTTATCAATTTAAGTTTATATACTATTAATTTTATTATTTTACCAGAATTTATTGTTATACTCTGATTTATAATATCTGATTTTTAAATATTTCATTATTATACCGTATAATACTATATAATTGAAGTCCATAGTTAGAGATTAGCAATTAACAACGAACAAATAAGTAAACATTAATTCGAAACAGTTTATGAAAGAATCTTGTTTCATGAATTTATGTTTGTACAAATAATACGAACACAATTTTAAATATTTCATAATTCTTTTACAAACAACAATAATTTCCACAAACTTTTATATTGTTTTATTTTGTAATAATTTATATACTAATCGATAAAATATATTTTTCTGTGTTATGTGTATGTGAGTAACTGTATGCAGGCATACCATTTTGTGTGGCATGTTAAAAAATGTGCATAGTTTTGTTAATTATATTTTTATTAAATTATTAATAAAGAATTATACATCTTCATATATATATATGTATGTGTGCGTGTGTTGTGTGTGTGCGTGCGTGTTGTGTGTGTGCGCGCGCGTGTGAATATTTGTTTTCCAAATAGTAGATTATTGTTGAATTATTTTGTAAGAATAATTGTAATATATATTTAATATATACATACAGGATAAAGTGGAATAATATTAAAATTAAATGTAATGGCAGTTTATGAAAAATATGCAGAAAACAGATTAATAAAAGAATTTATAAATAAAATACCGAATTATTTATGTATTTGTATTAATGCTGTTTTTATATTATAAATAAAAAAATTTTTACAAATACTATTCGTTATTGATAAAATTTCTTATGCCTTTTTTTTTTTATTAATTTATACATTAAGCGCAAAAAAGCGTAATATAACTATTAGAACTTTAGATAGCATTAAAGAAAGTCGATATTTTGTGCGATATTTAGTGTAGGTACTGTTGATGAGTGAATTTACATCATCGATGGAATTTTATTATCAACAACTTGAATGAATTTTTTAGATCTTTCGTTCTTACGCTTCAATGATTCATTAATTCATTCAAAACTTTTTATTTTTTTCGTAATCAAACTACGCACCGATCATTAGCATTTATAAAACTTTATCTATAAACAATGAAAAGCCTCCTTTTGGATTTGATTTTTAAATTATAATTATTAGGTAAAGTTTTTGTAAAGTAAATTATTTTATCTCACCGTCTTTTTCGGCGCATATGCTTTTTTTTTTATCAGACATACATTATTTATTGTCAGATGAGAATTCCTTGTTTACGCAAAGGCTTAATATTATAGTCATTTATATGCATTAGTTATACAAGTAAAGAATACAAATATTTATTTAAATAAAATACTAGTCCTTTTTCCATTGCCATTAGCGTAAAAATGTATACCATTAAATATTAATACCCGAATGAATGAGGCAATAAAAAAAGATCTGTGATTATGTAACAATATTTGGGTTATGGAATTTCGAGGGGAAATTTGAATAAGAACTTCATCTTATAAAGTCGGGAAAAATTATCAATTAAATGCTAATGCGACATATGAGTTGCGACGAAAGTATGCACTAACATGTTGGATTTTACAAGGAAATGAGGCGAGATAAATAATCGCGATAGTTTAAGACTTGTAAGTTACAATAATGGTGGAACATCTTTTGGAGTATCACACGTGCATGTCTTGCAGATATTTTGAATGTTATGGCAATTTCTCGGAAATTAATACTTTCTCAAATCATAGTTTTACGTCCGTTAATTCTGCTTTCGTTGATTTAACACGCAGTTTTGACACGTGATCCATCAATGTAACACGTATGCGGTTACAATAAATATTGATCTCTACTTCTTACCGACTCGAATAAGCTGTCAACATATTTCATGGCCATTACGAATAATTAGGGGAAACGGTAATTCGTTACGAAGCCCGAATTTTCACAATTTCCGCTCGCACTATTATTTAAACGAAAAGTAATGATATACGCAGTGACATTCCACTCATATCATTGTGCAGTATACATAATAGAGTAATGTAAACACACAAAGTAATAGTATATAATACCTGTGCTCTGCTGTGTTAAGTGTTAATGTGTTAAGTACCATATTAATCTACGAATGTGCTTTGAAATTTTTCGTTAATTCTAATTAATGCCATGTTTCATTATTTAAAGTAATTCTAAAACAAATAAAAAAACAATTGAAATGCAATATACATACTTCAATAACTTGAATATTTTAATACAAATAATACATATTTGGTAGACTAGTAGTTAGTTTGCTCCTCATATTATCTAACAGTTTTAAGATATTTTCTATTTTATTTTCGTTCAATTTTTGTATTTCATACGGTTTCTTCTGATCATTATATTAAATATTTATTCACAAAAGGAACCATATTTTCTTAAAGAATACTTTTTAAACGAGTCAACTTTGTTATGTTTTAAAAACACATAAATATAGTAGCGTAATACGTAGCGTTAATACTTTAATGACAGATATTTCATAATTATTATATTTCTTATTTGCTATTCAATTTAAAAACATTTCAAATATAAATATTAATTTTTATAATAGTTTATTAAATCAATGATAGGCATGCTTGATGTAAAAAGAAAGTAAAATTGAAATAAAGAAAATAGGAGAATTGAATTGGAAAAAACGGTGTACCCGAATTTTACTAAAAAGTTTTGAATGCTTATGACAATTAATTTTTGTTTAATTTTTATTTAATTCTTATAACAGTTATTGAGATACGTGTGCCTTTTTATAAGGCAAATTTTTAGATTAAAAATTATTTTTTAGATTTTTTCATTTCCACCATATTGTGCCACTAACATAATGCCGAATTGAAAGTTTCGATATTTGTTATTAATAAAAACTTGCTAAATATTTTAGTACTTTTTTTACTATCTAAAATGTTGGTTTTCAAACTATAGTATTATAAATAAATAATTTTTATTTGAAAATTTTCAGTATGTAACTTAAATATATTATGTCTAGTTTAAAAACTATATTTTCGAGATTATCGAAAAATGTTATTTTCACTTTACAATACGTTATATTATTATTTAAAATATTATTTAAATATATTTTAAATTATTTAAAAATTTATATAATTATTTAAAATTATTATATTTATTTATTATTTAAAATTTTAAATAATTTTAAATATATTTAAATAATATTTTAAATAATAATATAACGTACTGTAAATTATTTAAATTATTATTTAATATAATATTTAATTTTTTAAATATTTAAATTTAATTATTTATTAAAAATTTCAAATTTATTTAAATTTAATTTAAACATTTAAATAAATATTTAAATAAATAAACATTTAAATAAATAAACATAATTATTTAAAATTTCAAATAACATTAAAAGTTCTTATATACGGCAATCTTTTGCTTTACACGGTAATTTTATTATAAATTTTATTTTCACAGCATTAACAATGAAACGAAACAATTCAATGCAGTTTAAAACAGTTTAAACGAAATAAATCGATGAGAATATTATGAAGCGTTGAAGGAACGACGAATAATTGATCTGAAGAAAAATTTCGAAAAATATTTACAAAAAATATGTCTACTTACCAGCCACAGATGCCTAATTGAGTTTTGTCAAAAAATGTTTAACAAACCAATTGTAAGCATAGACATTCAGTAATTGAGTCAACATTATATCTTATCAATCACATGTACTTTCAATATTGTATGAATAAGAATTCGGATAGATTGTAATGAAAATGGTTGACTCAACTTTTACTTAGTATTTTAATATTCATTTCTTGTTCACATTTACATATTTTTATCCGAATCAGTCTCGTGAACGTCAATCGATGATTAATTTTATGAAAAATTTAATGAAACTGGCTCTACACACTCACGCAAATCCATAATAAGTAATATAAACTCAATATTACCGAATAAAACTTTAATTTAATTTAACAATTTTAATTATTAATAAATAATTAAATACTATTCTATAATTATTATTTATAAGTCACGTACTGTGATTTTTACGTTCTATTTTACAAATATTTTTGTTATCGTGATAATAGCCATTTAATATTATTAGTTATTTCACTATTAGCAATAATGATATTTATTATAATATTTGAAATTATACTATGACTGATATTTTTATAAAAAAAAAAAAAAAGTATTAACATATGTATTCACAATATCTACTGATGAGCTCTAATGCGAATTGAAATATCATTTATCAAGGAGCCAATGGTTATATTTTTTGTAGAATAAGATACGCATAAGTGTAGATTATTCAATAAAATATAATTATTTATATATATGTAATTATTATATATGTTTAAAATTAATTCAAATAAATTAGAAATCTTGAATAACTTTTTATACGACATACATTGTGCTTCTGTTACAGATGTCTGTAAACGTGATTTTCCCTTGTTTTCACATTATTACATAATGTAAATATATAAAGTTAATAGCTTTAAAGTTATATTTTTCTTCGTAAACCGTACATTGCATTGCAATTTTTGGAATTTTTTTTTCAGGGAATAAAAGAAAAAGAAAACTGTAACAGCAAGGAGTATTGTATATGTTTATATATGAGATAAAAAGAGTGGGAGAGTAGGGGACAACTCATTAAATGATATTTCAATTAACATACAATAAAATTATTGTAAAAATAATGCATTTAAGATTAAAAGACTAATGAACGTAATAATCTATTATGAGAAATTATTCCTAAATTATATATTGATTATTAGAGTAGACATAAAATTCAAGAATATTCTGTTACTACTCGATATAATACAAATATTACCTATCGTACTCTTCATACACTCATATAATAATTGTTTTACACAGGAGCAATTTATACTCGATAATATTAGACACTAATGAGTCGATCGTATATTTTCTATTTTTTGCTGTGACGTATTTACATATTTAAGAGAATAGTATATGAGTAACAATCTTACTGCGTTATATTAATGAGAACAACTTTGGCTTGTCATGTCATAATTACACACATCAGAAGTAATTATTTACGTTACCTGCTATAGATTTATGAATTTTTAAAATAGAGCCTGCATTCTAATAATCCATCAATCATTGATTATATTTTACAACAATAAATAATTATCAAATCGGTACAAGTGCAATCATTTGCCTCGCTGTGTACGCAAACGCAACAAAACGCATTGTATGCAGTTACTGTATGAAAGTGTAATGTTATCGACGATGCACACGTAGTACTATGATTTCAATAAATAGGCTATTTAGCGAAATAAATATTAGTCGTCTGCAATACCCGTGACCTGCATTATGAAAGACACGTATTCGTGAACTCGAGTGTACACATCGGGAAGGCCAGTGGCACACGGAACAACGAATGAGGTAATGCCAATGATTACACCATTACTAACTAATGGGCCACCACTGTCACCCTGCAAAATGTTAATTGTCCTCTTTATCAAGAATATGATTTCGATTAATTGATTGAAGCCGAGGAGCCTCGGCCCCGTCAGCAAAGCTCGGCTTACAAAAACTCATCGCATGCAATTATTTTTCAAGCCCATCACCTACCTTACACGCCCCAACTCCTTTCCTCTGTAACGCGCACAGCTGAGTGTCACGTACAACAAAGTCGAGCAAGTTCGAGCAGACTTCGTTATCCATAACTTCCATCGTTGCACTCTGCAGAGTCGCGGAGAGTGAATTCGATGGATAAGTCGTAAAGCCCCAGCCGCTGACGATGCCTCGTTGTCCGACGACGGTGGGGTTCTTGGGCAGATTGACTTTGTTCCGGAATATGCTAAATTCGAGAGGTTTGTCGAGCTGTAAGAAAGTTGCCGGTTGGGGGGGAAATGGTCGATTGAGATGAACGCTAACACGTTTTTTCGTTTCACCGATACCTTTTTTTTACCCACGAGCACGAGTGTTCTATACAAGTATATACAAGTTCTCTTTCTAATCTCACTTGTATCAGATACTCTTCTCGGCTCTCATTACTAGCCAATAGTTAGTTTTATTATAAGCTTTAGTTATTAAATATTGACAATTGTACACGAAAAATGCGCGCTCTTGCATAATTTCTTCATCCTCTCGAAGAGTTATAATAATAATGATAAACAAGCGTTGATCTGTATTAATTATATTTCTCGTTGTTTACAGTACGATGTTTTGTGCTTAATTCGTGTTTAACGTGACGTCATCGTACGTCACACTATATACACACTGTACGAACACGTTAAGAAATGTGGTGAATTGAATTTGTTTTTTACTCGGCCAACGCGCAAAATGCAACAAGTTTGCGAACTATATTAGCCTTATTAGCTTTATTTGCGTTTAGTTAAGAAGAATCAATCCTACTTATTCGATAGCTGATAGTTTATTCAGGGCACTTACGAAGATTACGGCGATATCGTGGAGGTATCTTCCGTCGTCCTCATCTTTGCCCGTAAATCCATCATATATGTGGACATGCACAATCATTGACTCGTATTTCTTACTCAATATTGAATTAGATCCCGAGTAGATTCTTATATCAGACAAGTATTTATTATAAATACAGTGAGCTGCCGTGAGGATATGCGTTGCACTAATAATTGCACCACCACCGATCAAATAATTGGTGGCATGATATTTTAAGGCCACTTGATACGGAATTTGCCTTATGTGTACATTATCACCACCCACTATTCGTTTTCTTTTCCCTAAAATGCCTATAAATAAGAATGTTCAGCTTTTGATTTATATGATTTAAGCCGAGTATTAAGTAATAATTTTCATAAAAATTTTTATACAAAAGCGATAAAATTTTAATAAATTTTCTAAATTCTCATCGGACTTTATTAATTGATTATTCAATATATCTTCAAAAAAAATCTTCGTTTTAATACGATTAGTTGTGATAGATATTAGTTGTAATAGATAACTTGTGAATTTCTTAAATAGTATAAATAAACTCAAACTGGTATTTCTTCTTTATAGTTTTAAGAAATAAAATAAATATTTATATAAAAATACGTAGTCATAAATTATTATTACCCAAAAGCTTTTTTGTCAATATATTAAATGTTGGTTAAATAAAGTTTTCATTATAAAAGTAATATGATTGAGAATATATGTATATATATATATACAGAAAAATAAAAGTAATAAAAGTTGGATTTGTTTTACACTTTAGGCACGTGAAATGTATTTACGTATTTTTCATTATGGTACTAATTATAGTGAATAACTGTAATCTATCGTACGGTCACTTTAGCTTCACTCCAAATAGAAAGTCTTTCCACGTTAATACAAAATATAATCGAATAAAACATTTCGATGTATTTTGCATTTTTCAAACACAAGCACGAAAAAAACTTTCGATTACGTCGAAAAGATTCAATTCAAATATAGGAAAATTATTTATAATATCATCGCTTTTTAATCGTTATCTGTCGTTTATTTAGATCGTTTCGCCGTTTGCTTAAATAGATAGTTTAAGGCATTAAAAATTAATAATTAGAATAAAATAATTGAAATACCTGCACTGAAATGTAGGCACAAATAAAGCACAATTTGATAATTCATTTTTTAAATGAATAGATGGAAACACTGTTAGAAAATAAAATTCATACAAGTATTTTTAGTAATTCGATTAGATAGCATTCGGTTTTATTTGAATGTTTTTTAATCTTATTTTTGACGTACCACTTTATGTCACTTTATATCACAATAAAATAAAAACTCAGTTGACACAATGATTAAATAATAAGCCAATTCAGCATTATGTACCTTGATCTTATCCTTAGGTAAATTTCTTAAATATTCATAAATATGTAGCAATAAAATACATGCTTGAATATCGTATTGGATCAATATTTAATTAACCTTCGAGTCTTTCTATAATTAGTGTACATACATTTATAGTACTATAGCATAAATACTAAATGTGCAGAAATTATTATAGTCAAACAGTTAATACTTTGTATCCATATTAATTTAATTTAAATTACAACTTGATAAAATTGTCTATTATGTGTTTATTTATTTTTCGAAATAAACAATAATTTACAAATGAATATTTATGCCAAGTTATAATAGTTGAAACTAATCACGTTACGTTTTCTAATAATGTATTTTCATATTAATATGTGTTTTGGAAAATCCATTGAAAAATCTTGAAAATATTATGTTTCCTTCCGAAAATATTACGTTATACATTTCGGTGCAAATATTAATGTCTTAATTATTAATTATTTACAAGTTTTATCAGATTTTCTTATGGATAAAATTGATTTACATAGAATTCATAGAAAATTATTATCTCAAGAAATATTATATTCTTATATTCTTATATTCTTATAATTATATTCTTAATGTCGTTGGGCATTTGCTAAATTTTGACTAAAAAGCCATGACGTATGGACGACTTGGATAATCAAGTGCATTAGGCATTGGTAGTTTCATTACATTAGTTTTGCAGAATTAGAATTGCAGAAATAAATTTTCAATTTTGTTTTTAATCGAGTAAGTTCGTGTACTTTCTTATACAGATTTTCAATGCTTTTACATACACCAGTGAAAAATAATAAAATTTTCATTTTAATATGCTCTTTTAGTTATATTTTGATTGATTGAAGATAATGAATGAGTACCATGGAAGTTGCAGATAATATTTGAGCATTAAATATACTGGAAATTTAATTTAAAGTTGTGTCCTCTATTAATTTTGCATAAGAGATCGGATATTGCATAGATGAACAATATAACTAAACAAAAAATAATTATGGTTATATACATTATCGAGTTTCCATGAAAATCAACATTTTTTAATAAAAATATTAGTTGCTTACGTATAAAGAGGAGAATTAAGTTATAAATAAAATTAATATTGCATGTATTAATGAATTTGCGATAATAGTGAAATTTTCAAAGAAATTACTATTGCACTAATTTAATTTAATGAAGCTAAACATACTTAGAAGAAAAAGATATTGCTAGTACATAGTTACTTTTTTATTTTTATAAACAAAATATTTTTTAAAGTATTGATACAATTTTTATATATCTGAATCATATTGATGAGATTCATAAGAAGTCAGAGATCGAACCTAATCAATTAATTGTTAATTAACTGATCATATATAGATCTTAAATATTATATTGAATAGAATTTGTTCAATTTACAAAATAGATGCAAAAAGCAGAATTTTCTTATATAAAAGATTGGAATCTTTAGGAGTATCTTAATTGACTTTTTGAATGAAAATTTACTATAAAGTACTATAAAATATGGAAAAACAAGAGATATTGGAATAGAATGTATAATTTTTGAATCATTGATCTCTAAGTTAATAATCGATAAAGACAGGATAAATAGTATCATATTTGTTGAAAGATCGCAAGTCTCAATAAAAAATCTCGTCAACATTTTTTTCTGAATAATGCGAAACGTGCAAAAAGATTTTATTTCATTATTCCATTTCAATTATTAAAATAGTTTTAAAAGAATTACAAAATTGTATTAGCAATCAATTGAAGGTGATGGGACAATTTCCTTTATGTTTTAAGTGTTGCGATCTCTAGGAGCTTAAAGGGAAATTACCCTATTTTATAATATTTTAATGTAATATTTTACAATAAAGCCTAATGGAACATTTAATATATAAGGCGATCAACACACTGTTATTTCTATGATATTTAGAAAATAAATGTATGAAAGTAAATTGTAAATAATAATAGACACTGGACAATTTAAGTGCACATGGTGAATGAATGTGTGAGTAACAATTCAATCGATGAATTAGTGGAATTTATTTGTAATCCAGTCAAATCGATCGACTAAAAAAGCATTTTTTAATATAATATATGAATATGAATATTAAATTTTTTTATATTATCTCTATTGGAAATATAATTTAAAATATATGAAAAGCGTTAATGTAAGTAAAAAGTAAAATATGTTTAACTTATAAATAAGTTTGTTGATATTCTTGATTATAAATATTTTATTAAAAGGATATTATCTAAAAAACTTAGTACATTTGTTAAAATGATAATATAAAGATGACATTAGTACAAAATAATAATTATCTTCAAATTGGAAATATTCAATTTTTAGGAAAAAAAATTTTTCTCCTTCAATTTTGAATAAGAAAGCATTTATAGTGTACTTATTAATATTAATTTTAGATATTTATTAATGTCATTATATAAATACTAAATGAAAAAATATATATATTTCTTAATATTTCAATATATGTTAATAATAAAGCATTAAAAAATTAATATTTAATGTCATAAAAAATAACTATTATCAAAAAGTTTAACAAATTTTAATTGTTTCACATTTTTAATTCTTAATTGTCAAAATAAGATTTTCAACATATTGTAAGCTATGTAAGGAAGTTACTGTAATGAAAACGACAACTATAACATTTTAATACAGTAAGGCCATTAAAAGCTGACCATGAGATTCATTAATTCTAATGAATTCATTAGAATTTTTAATTTTAATTTTAATGAATTTTATTATTTTTTAATCATAAAATAGATTAAAGAACAATTTGAATTAAATTAAGTCTTGTTAAATTTATTTAATTCATTAAATTCATTAAATTTTTATAAAGATATATATATAGTACTTAATTTTATATTGCATTAGTTAAAATATCTAGTTTTATTTCAAAATAAGTTTATTCTAACTTTTTGGAGAGCACTTTTACATTTATTGATACTGTTTATATTATTTTTCTAAAAACTTCAGTAAGCACATGATGCTTAATCTCATTAATGTTACCATACTTTTATAGCAATGGTACGAAAATATATTCAGAAATTTTGTTTATTTCAAAAGAGAATTTTATATATAATAGCCAATTTATAAATAAGATATATAAACAGTTTACAAAATCTATATAAACGAAATATTTTCTATAAAAAATAATTAGTTATGTTGTATTGATAAAAAATGTTAAATGTATTTATTTTTTTTTATATTTTTTAAACGTATGAAACGTAATGTAAACATAATTATAAATGGTTTTTAATATTAAGAGCAAAGTTTATATAAGTCAAAAGATTAATTTAAGAAGACTTGATCCGATAAAATTATCATACTTACTGTAGGAGGGGAACCTCAACATTTTTCAAATATCTCGGCGCCCTTAATAAAAATGTGTCTTCTCATAATCTTACATACATATGCTCCATTTTTTTTTTCACTAAAGTAGCTTATCGCACCTTTTTCTCTAGCTTTCCACAGTCAATTTTATTTAATAAAGTAAAGCGTAATCAAATCAAAACACACTCAAAACAAACTATAAAAATTAACTCAAAGTCTTATCACAATCATTTAAGGTAATTAAATTTGTGATATAATTATAATAGTTTAAATTATTCGTGATAGAAATACTTGAATTTGAATTAGTAAAAGAATGAAATTGTAGAAACAATAATATTTCAATGTTAGTTTAAAGTTTATAATATTCTCTAGCTTATTGTTATAACAAATCTAGAATATCAAAAGCTACGGGAAATAGTTAAACAAATTAACATAAGAAATTGTAATTAAGTTCTAAGTTTTTGGATATTAGTTAAATAGTCTTCAACCACCTTCTGTAGATATTATAGTTAAAATATAAATACATAAAATGTAATAGAATTGTTAGAAAATATGTAATAGGCTTCATTTGAAAATAGATTTTCTAACACTAGAAAACGAATGAAATTAAAAGCAAGTAATCTTATGATGAAATATGCGTTCATTTGATTAAGATTATATTTTAGTATATTAAGTTATAATATGCTTGTAAAATATTTTTTATATTACATTAAATGCAAGAATATTTTTGCATTAATACAAATATCGAACAAATACGAAATATTAGGATAATAATTATTTAATTTATAACATATTTTGATATATTTTTTAAGCAAAATCTGTGTACAATCATCTTGGATTACACGGTTAAAGATATGATTTTTTATGTTAAAAAAATTATACCAGTTTTAGTGTGAAAAATAACATTAAATTGAAATACGTAAATATTTTGAGACAGCAAAATTAAATTAATTAGATTATTTTTTAATGACGTAGTACTACATTTTTACAAACTTTTGAGCTTAAATAATGCTATTATATAATATGTATTTCTCAATATATTACACACTTTATTAAATATATTTTTTCAATATAACTGTAACTTACAATTAAAAAAAAAAACATCTGAAATGAATGCAAATAATTGTATAATTAATAGTAATTTCTATGGCAAATGTAGTGCTACTTCTAGTACAACTTGTCTAGATAAAAATATTATTTAGAATTTCACATATTATTAGCATGTGTATTAATTTTATTAATACAATAATACAAGGTATTTAATATAATATAATAGGTAATTAATATAATAATACAAGGTATTAAATATCAACTCGAATAAATATAATTTATATAAGTATAAATTTAAATTTAAATTATGTAAGTAGAAATTTAAATTTATTTACTTTCAATTACAAAGTATTTTATTAAAAACTCAATATTTTAACACAAATGATATACTTTCAATTAGTATATTAATACAAAAGATTTTAATTAGTATTTTATTCGATTTCACAAAATGGTTTAAATTATTATACTAAAAAATCATTATGATAAAATCTTTTATTAAAAAGATCTGTTTAGAAATTAGGAATAATATATTTTTAATGTAAGGAATTTTTTTATCTAATATTTGAATATACTATTTAATTATTCTGTTAATATTATCTTCATACGATTTAAAAGTGATATGATATTTATTTTTCTGTTGTTTCAAAAATATGTTTTTTTCAGTTTTATCAAAATATGTTTATCAAATTTTATGTATATTTTATAATACGAATGTTGATATTTAAATCTTTATATTTTGTTTTTATTTTAATTCTATTCATAGAGATTACTATATTTAGATAATCAATAATTTGTTATTTCCTAATATTATAATATAGCTATAATATAAAATACTATTTAATTTTACATATTAAGACATAATATTTTTTCTTTTTGATAAGAAACACAAAATTATGAGAAAGCTCTGAACATAAAATAATATTAAAATTATTTTTATTATCAAAATAACATACAAAATTTTTCACTCAAAGTATCAAAAAATATTTAAAAATTTCAATTCAAGATATATATATAACAACATTTAAATTTTTTAATCTATAATATCAAAATAATATTTAAATTATATAAACATAAATGCTTAAAACATGGCATTTTTCGAAATTTCTCAAATTGTAATTGAACGAAGGTCAAAAAGCTTCTAATATAATTTTACTCATTTAATGTAATTTCAGCGCAATTAACAATCTAACGATTAATAAAATAAAATTCTTTTATTCTAGTATTAAAATAATGACATCGTTATCAGTGAAAGTAAATTTTGTTTACATTACAGGAACAGTTATGTAAGCGCAAAAGAAAGAGGGAGACCGTATTATAATACCACATATATTTCATTATTTCACTGTTTTTTCACTATTATTTTACTATTATTCAAATAATCATTTTGAATTTCATTAGATCCTTTCATTAAAAAGAATCAATAAGGAAATGTGTATATTAAATAGATAATTCAAAATATCCATGTTAATATTTATATTGAAATTGATTGTTTGATAGGATAATTACTATAAAATGTAATTATTGTATCTGTTTAAAAATATTTTTAATAAATCATTTATAGAGATTATATAGAAGATTTTTGGCAAGGTAAATAGCTATGTAATTATATATGTAAATTATATAAAATTATATAAAAATGTAAATTATATAAAAAAATATAAGCTTTGGATAGAAAATTTTCCAATTTATTGACGAGCTTTATATAAGAATTAAATTACTAAGAAATATTTTAAAAGTATTTTTCGATTTATTTGATAAAATAATGGCGAATAATAGAAATCAGACTCAAATCAATCAGGAGGCTTGAAAAAATAAAGTAATGTATTCTTGAAAGTCTGTGCTAATATAAAATAACAAAAGTAGTATAAATTAAATCTATACAAATGAAAGGCATTATATTGAGTATAAATTTTATGTATATATCAATTATTCATAGATTACATTCATAGAATATGCATACATAGACTACCAATGAATAGAAATATTAAATAAATAAATAAATAACAATTAGTAAATTGAAAAGATTCATCGAATATCCAATTATTAAATATTATTTTATCTTAGAATAACAAGAATCACAACTTATTCACATGTAGATGAAATAATTATAAAAAAAGGATTGAATTTTGCCTAAAACGTGATTTTAAATAAATACAATTAAAAATTATATTTGCTGAGATCAATAATTCGATATGTATGCTTTTTTGGAAATTTTAATTTTATTATATCATCACCATTAGAGTCTAATTTATTTAGAAAAAAACATAAAAAAATTTTAAGAAGCAAGTTGAAAATCAATAATAATAAAACAACGCTTCTTTCATAATATTAAAATTAGTTTTAATACGAGTATGAATATGACTTGATTCTTACTGAGAGTCCGTAGATTAATTGCCTAATGAATTGATTCAACTTGATTTAATATTTATATTACAATATAAATATGTTACATTTAAAATATTTTTCATACTTTCGAAATACCATAGAACATAATAAATTATTTTACTGACTGACAATGAAATTTTCGTTGATTCGAGAATACCAGTTGGGAGTCAAGTTTTTGAATATACTGTATTTAAAAGTAAAAAGTTTTTCAAAATATTTCCCTCTTTATTTAGAATTTACAAGAACATGTTTTATAGTTATATTTATTATATTTTCATAATTAATACTTAAAAATAATATTTATTAATTTTAAATATAACCTTCGATATTAAACATAGAATTTACATACAATTTACATACAATATTATATGGAAAATATATAATATGCAGTTAAATTGTGATATATACATTTTTTAAGGAATAATTAATTTTATTCTTCTTTGTATTAAGGAAGACTGGCGATTGTATAACTGCAATATGAATTTGCAAATGTGTTGTATTTAATGGAAAGAATTTTTCGTAATTATATCGACATAAATAATGTTCAAATAATGTTGGGAAGTAGCAATGATGTAAGAATAATAGTTAAAACATTTGAAATTAATGATATCAAATAACTTTCCCTTAAATAATCATATTATGTATTGTACAATACATAATTCTATGTAGCAAGAAATAGGGAGAAATAAAATTTGTAGGTAATTAGCAATTTAGCTACAGAGCTGTAAAATATAATAATACTGATGGATTTTACAAAATTTATTATTCTTTTCATTATTCTTTATTATTATTATTATTATTATTATCATTATCATTATTATTATCATTATTTTCATTATTATTATTATTATCATTATTATTATTATTATTATGTACTTAGTATAACGAAGTTCATTACAGTTTATGTTTTTATGCATGAATTATTGGGAGTGGAGATGGCACTTTACTTTCTCGCATATAAAATCTAATGGCCGAATTAGCAGAATACTTATAAAACATTAATTTTCATATTGTTCTAAAGACTACAAGTTAGGGAATTCATTCTAGCGTCACTTTGGGATTATTAGATGTAGCAATGGAAACTCATCTTTCAAATAATGCAATTTTAGCATTATTTTATTTTCCAATTGCTCTAATCCATTTATTACAAGTTGCACTTTGGTAATTTTTAAATTTGCCTTTCGTGTATAAGATCACATACGATAATGATAATATTTTAAAACATATTTTTCATTAAATTAACGCTAATTTTCCGTTTAAAAATCATTATTTATGTCTGCGTATATTTATAATTTCACATTTTTCACATAATAAATCATCTAAAATCAATTCAAGATTACTCTATAGATAAATGTGTTTGGGGCGAGCAACTATTACCGACACTATTATTTCATAATAGATTGAATATGTATGAGTAAAAGACGTTGGTGTACACATTTGGCACACCAGCGACACATGCTTGAACGAAAGAGGCGATACCGACGATTTCTTCATTACCACCTAATGAACTACCGCTATAATCCTACAAAAAATACAATTGTAATATAGTCTTATTTGTTTATTAATATTTTGCATTTATCAGCTAGTTGAATTACATTAAAATTGATTTCGAATGTAATTTTACATTACAGCGTGTAAGTGAGGCTTCCGTTATTATAATTTTAATTGCACAATTAGTAAGTGATGTATATAAAAAAAAAAGTTTGTAAAAGCAACATTCAGCTCTATTAATATGAATTTAATTTAAATTTTAAAAACTTGTACTGCACAGACCAACCCCTTGTGCATGAAATGCACAGATCAATATAAATTAATAAAAAGATTCTTCGCACATTCAGTATTATTTTGAATAATCAACAGAGCTTTTTGCAATGTCGGAGAATATAAATATGATGGTTAGGTGGTTGAGTAGGAAGATTAATTTTATGTTCAATAATATTAAATTTGAGTGCTTATTGGAGCTATAATGACAATATTTGTTTCTCAAGCATTTCGCAATAACATAAAGGAACTAATTAGAAATGCTTGCTAAGAATATTTATTTGAACAAATCTTTACTTATTTTCAGTAATTTAATTTTTTTTTTTAATATATTTGCCGTGATAATAGCGATGTTCTCAACACTGAATTTCTCATATGTGAGTTTTAGCATAAAATCAGGGTGAACGTTTACTTCTTTGATTATTTATCATTGGCTATTATTGTTATTATTATTATTATTATTATTAGTATTGATTATTGACTATTGGCTTAATGGGCATTGTATTATTACTTAGGGAGTACATTCTTATATTAGAATACTGCATTTCCATATTTGTTAGGCCATTTAGTTACTGCGAGGACATGTTTTTCTCTAATAATGATACCACCACAAATAAGTAAGTTATCATTATAACTTCGCAGTGCTATTTGATATGGAAATTAGCTTAATTATTCGTTTATTCCACGAAAATGAGATATTTATAAATTAAACCGATAAATTTATTGATTTAATTTATTTAAAGCATATTACAATATAATTATATATTTTTTTCAAATATCTATTTAAAAGATTTATCTTCATCTTTATTTTAATTAATACGAATAATAATCAATAATTAACCGATTGTTATTAAATAAAATATGTATATAGATATGTTATATATTTGTCCTACCAATACCTATTACTAGATATAAGGTGATAATTATATAATATTTCATACTGTAACCGAACAAGTAAAGAAACAATATTAAGCAAATCATAATATATTACTTTTCCCAAGAAACATTAGCTGACACAGTGAATAAACATTAAATCAGTAACTTACATGGATATACATTTCTCAATGAACAATTATTTAATACACACAGAAGGTAAGTTGTCATCGATATGCCATCAAACATTTGAATGTTTTTATTTATATATAAATTGCATAAACATTAAATTAGAATCAAACGTCAATTTGTCTCAGTTAATATTATAAATATAAAGTTTTAGCTTTTTCCAAATTACATTTTTTATTGTTTTTCACGATGACGCATTCCGTGATGTAATATTTTCGCATTACGCATTATATATATCATAACAATGAGTTGAGGGTAAGATGCCGTAGCTTGACGAAAGCTCATTTGACAAAATGCAATATAAGTAAATGTATGTACTTATTTGTTTAAGTGGTAGTTACGTAGTTCTTATAACGGATGGAGAATGAATGTACTTACTATTAATTCTCATCGAATCGTGGTCATCGATACATTGGCAAGGAGAGAAGAGAAGAGACGCGTGCCGACAGCAGGCTAAGGACGGAAGTGGCGTTGTATCGAGGGTGGAGGGACCCTGACTGGGTTGTCTGGTGGTGGGAGGAGGAGAGGGTGAGGGGACGGCACTTTCCTTGAACAGTCTGCGGTTGTGTTTGTTGGGCCGTAGGTGTAACCAACTACCTTCACCTCAACATCGTTTTACGGACGGCATTGTCGAGGAAGCTGACGAGGTAGCAGAGGTTTTCCTCAGGTTTGGTCGAACCATCAACTGAGCTTAAGGCACTGGTACACGTGGACGTAGTTCCCCAGCCTTTGACCTTTAAGCATTGAAGTTAAACGTTGGCGAGCAATCGCTGTTAAAGTAATCTTTTTTTTCCGTGTGATGTTGATATATGACCAGCATATTTGTCCGCTGCCAGTTTACACAATGATAGCGCAATGTAATTTAATAATTTTAATAGAGAATATTTTGAGCAATAAGTGGAACAGATATATGTATATATTTATATTTTCGAAGATTAAAAAAACAATTTACATGTATTTTAAAATACATTAAATTATAAAATATTAAAAAAGGATTTGTAATGTTTTATAATACAGCATTTTAAATTAATTGCTCATATTGCTCTAAAATTGTAAATTAAATAAAATAATTAAATAGTCTAAAATTTAATTACAGCATAAATAATATTCAAATAGATTAATTATAACAATCAGAATTAATCCATGTTAATATCTTACATAAATAATTATTACAATATTTTCTAAAAAGTATACAAAAAAATATATTTTAATTTTCTTGTAATTATAATGATAAATCGAACGTTTCAATATAGTTTATACTATCATCCATCATTTATGTTTAGACAAATTTTCACTTAACCTTTTAATAAAATTAATATAGTATAGTTAAATTCGTTTGAATATATTTATGCCAAAATAGAAAACATATATACAACAAGATGAAAGAGGTGAATCGAATATAATTAAATATATTCATGTTCGTTTAAATCTTTATTTTTGAATCATTATATAAAATAATGGTTCATTGTTATGTATTTTGTAGTCCGCAAAATTAGAAATTACTTTCTTGCGACGCTAAGTCATGAAATTTTCTTTCTTACTTACTTATTATCATTAACTAATACAAGAAACTAAAAATGGTCTTAGTATGTTTTTCAAATAAAAATAATTTGTTGTTTACAATTTTCCACATTCTTTACAAATTTATTGAGGTTATTTTTCTTTAAAAATATTTATTTTCATTCTTTATAACATTTTTTATTTATATATTTTATTAACAATTACAATTTGGTATTGTTCGGCGTCCGGCTCGAGTAAAGAAGACAGGGGAGCGGACCCGAGTGTGTGAATTCTCCCCACGAATGTGTGAGGGAGAAGCAGATAGTGGAATGACGGAGATAGCAGGGTAAAAAGAATCGTAGACAAAATAGGCGGATAACACACTTGATTTTATTGAACAAAAAATAGCTTGAAGAAGTCGCACTTGGTTACACAGTAAATTACACTATTGTCGTTACAAGAATCGGTTGTATGCCGAACTTACGCAATACGCGAGGCGCGGATTATTTATAAATGGAATCTACGTTCTTTAGTTATGCTTTTATGCGATCGGTTTCCCGGACTACCGCACTGGTCACGCGTGAATTTAATACCGCGTAATTGGCGTACAATTTAACAAGATAATCGAGGTTTGAAAATGACAGCGAAGTGTCCCGTCGTACGTTTGAATTACGATTAGACGAATCGCGGCGTGGTCTTAGAAATTGATCGGCTTTATTGGCCGAGGGGGTCTCGATCGGCAACACAGTGCCAAGTGAGATTACGTATCCTCGTCACTCCAAAAGGTGAGTCTTCTGTATCGAGCCAGACGAGGGTTCAGTTCAGGATTGGTTCAGTCGCGGGCTTCTTAGCGTAGCGAGCTCGGCGTCGGGTAGAAGCTTCTTGTGTACAGAGGCCGACTGCTGGGCTGGAGAAGACTCTTGTCTGTAAGATCACGGTGTACTGCACTGTAGACCCTTCCAAGATGGGTTGGAAGACTTGGAGAAACTTCTGCCCTCGGGGTGCGTGCGGCCTCATTTTATAGCCGCAGGG
>JAPYYT010000776.1:0-39614 GCA_030522565.1 Ceratosolen corneri | reverse complement strand
GGGTGAGGGAGAGCGTGGCAGATTCGGGCTCCTCGCATCCTCTCTTTAGGCGCTGCGTTGAAAAGCTCGATCGCCGGCATATAAAGTAATGCGATAGCGGTGCGTCGGGATCATCGATATCTGTCCTTGGCGCATAAAAGTGCCGGGGGGGGGGGGGCTGGCGGTGGCAATTAGCGCGAGGCGATAAAAACGGAGGAGCCGGCGAGAGTTGAGCAATCGGGCATCGAATCCATCATATGTCCGAGATAAGCCCGAGGGAGGGAGGGAGGGAGGGAGTCGGTAGGATCGAGATGAATCGGAGGCGGCGAGGTTTTTGCCGGTGAGGAAGGAGGAAGGCGGTAGGAATGAATGAGTCGAGGGGGAGTCGATCATTAGGAGCGTAAGAAAGAAGGTGGACGGTGAAAGAGGAGGCAAATGGATAAGGACGAGTCTGCCGAGTGGAGGAGATAATAAACTGGCTCCGGTGAGCGTGTGCAGGCTTTTTTAATTCTTATTATCGAGGCGGAAATGGAAGAGGATTATGACGATGGGTCAGTTGTTAGTTTTGTGTTGGTGTTTGGGTGGAGGAGTGGGTGTACTTGGTGGGGCACAGGAAGGAAGAGACAGTCGGAAGAAATCCCTTGGAGGTGTTTGACTTGTGTGGCGGTGGTGGTGGGTCAGTAAGTTTTTTTTGTAGGATTTGTAGGGCTCTTGTTGGTGAGATGCGAGTCACATGGACACTCCTCGGGTTCAGCGTGTGGGATAAAAAAGCGCGTGGTGTAAGTGATTGGGTGATTGGGGATGCATGAGAGTCGTATGTGTAGTGGTAGTTTGGTGGGTTTAGGAAGGGACTTTGGTGATACTCGGGAGGAGCTGCTAAATGAAATAATAAGAATCTGTATGCACATGGGTGTGTTTGTGGGCATCCGATGGTGTAATTTGGCCGAGTGATGAATATCGCATCGAGTCTGGTTTAGTCGAGTGATCGATACTAATTTCAGTCTAATTGAAAGGAATGACGACGAATGGCAGAGGCTGCCGATATTTTCTGTCGGTGGAGAAGAGAAAGAGACAAAACACGAATTTATAAGACTTGAGTGGCAACGATTGGAGGTGAGGAGAGAGTGTCGAAAGAGTTGGGCGGGAAGCAAATTATATTCGCAGAAAATTATAAATAAGCGTATATCGTCTATGTTCCTGCTATGTGCAATACGATGACTCTTCCCCTTTACATATTTTAAGAGAATTATCGTGTAAACTGCTGCAGCCTTGCCTCCTTCAACATTATGTGTACTTGTAAAGCAATAAAGTACAATAATGAGCTTAGCAATGCAAGACTTGATGTAACAAATCATTTCTTCATTCTTCCTTGGGAGGGTTATTGGGGTTATTGGGGTTATTGGGGTTATTGGGTTAGAGGAAAGTAATATCTATACAACCAAATGAATACTTTCAATCGTGGAAATGTTTAAGGAGAGAGCTCCGATGTCAAAACGGAATGCACTTTTTTCACTTCCTTAAGCCCCACATCAACATACAACTGCGCCAACTAATAACAATAATAATACTACGGAATAATCGCACAATACATGAAAATACGAATTTCCATGCACTTTGTATAATAAACATCATAAAACTCGGATGACTATTGCCAATACTAAAGCTCCTAGTTTCCTTAATGATTACTTTAATTCACATTTAGTAATGTGACGTCGCACTGTCAGTCTCCTGTAATTTGGCAGCCACAGATTTATTTAGGAAATAAACGACAATCGCAGCTCTGAATATCACCAACATCCACATGAAATGCTTTAATTAACCGATAGAGTCCACTTTTATTGGCATTTGAAGCTTCCGAGCCTTTCAGTCTCACAATGCAAGTATTCGTTTATCTGCAGCGCCTTATTCTCAGTGTGAAAATCATTGGGAAATAAAACTTAAATACAAGATTCACACGTATATTGCTTTAATAATGCGCGCAGCTCCCAACATCAACACCCTCGGATGAAAGAAATTCTCATCCGACCAGCCGTTATCGCCCATACACCAACTCCACGCATCGGACATTGCAAAAGCACATAATGCTCTAATCAGCAATTGAAATCTAATCAGCATCGAGATGCTGCCTATCGACCCACTCTACGCCACTCTCCTCCACGCGCACCTCCACCCCAACCCCTTGAAATAAGGATTTTGACTGAGCAACCACCGGCAGTGAGCCCAGAGTGAGACGGTGCAGCGAGGCAATGCGTGGGCGCGAAGGAGAGAGAGAGAGAGAGCACGTCGATTGTCGATGAACTAGACGAGGAATGGGCGAGCGGCCCCCGGCACTTTGAAATAAGAAAGCCCGCGTATGCCGGAGCGATGGGAGGTGGTGTGGGGGTGGAGAGGGTGGGTAAATAAACGAGGCAATTCGCAGTGTGTTGGTGGTGCTTTGTATGCTGTCTGTGTATATATTCAAATAGTAGAAATTGACGATTCCTCGACTGTGTCCACTAATTTGTGGCTTGTTTGACAGATCTTGGACGATTGTTAATTACGTTTGAAGATACAGCGAATACAACACTCCCAACCCCGCGTCGCCGAGCGTACACGCGACACGTCGACAACAGATACTCGCCCGGATAACGAGATAGCAACGCTCAAAGCCCTCCTATCAAATCCACCAAACAGCTTGAGGTCCTTGCCTAACGATTAGATAAATAACCTCGGCCGATACTCTATGCCCTACCAGTCGATACTACATGGACCACGTTCCTCCCCCCTTCCCCCTCCCCACCACTCCCCTCTCGCGGGTTCGCGCCTCTTCCTTACCTCCACGGCCTTACCAGCCAATACCAAGATTCTTCAAAGTACTCTTCGACTCGAAGAGTACCCTCGACGGCATCCGTCAATCGTCATCGGGCGCATTCGGTGTGGCCGACGGTCGTTTCAGCGAAATGAGGATCATCTGGTAGACGGCGAGTCTCAGCAAACCTCCCCCCGCCACCCTCCATATCGGCGGGGAATTTCACGGTGGAGAATGTGCGATACATGGCGCTGATTGCGATTATAATGATCGACAGGGCAAACAGAGGCGACGTTGCCGACGTCCCTCTCTCCCCCCCCCCGCCCCCGGGAGAATTGCCACCAAGCGGACGCGCCAGACATTTCCACGGATAAACAGATAGTCTGGGTGGACCAGGGCGGGCTCGAGCCTCGCAAGAGACGAGGGAATTGGCCGGGGAAGGCACGCGTTGTCATCGAGTCCTGTAAAGGTGGCATCGACTGGCTGAGTCTCTGGTGGCTTTGCAGGTAAGGCGCAGTCGAGCACCAACGCGATCCAAAGTTCCCGAGACATAATGCGAAACATGATCCCGGCCAAATGCTACTGCCGCATTATTCTTTCGCGTATGGTCACATTTATTGGGGAGGGGCGCGTGAAGGGGGGTGAGGGATTTGGGGAGGAGCGGGCTTGCCTGTTTAGGCCAGGAGTGTGGCGACTGAGGGCTGGTTAGAGGGAATTATATATATAATTATATATATAAAATAATTAGCAGGGACTTTGGGAGTATGATGGGAATTGTAAGACTGCCAATGTTGTGTGAAAGGGACTTGAATTGCTGGGATTATGTATTGGATAGGCGAGGCATAAGTTGGCTTGAATAATGAAAGGATGACTGGCGTATTTGTATTGTGTTTTTTTGATGTTTTATTTTTTGTTTTGTAAAAGGAGTCGAAGAGCGCGACATCCACGTGTTATTATGTGACTTTAAGGCTTTGAGTTGTCTATTGGCTGGAAGAGCGTTGCCTAAAAAATGCGCTACAGTGCACGAAGGGATAGGGAAGGGGGCCGATAGATACAGAAGGAGAGAGAGAGAGAGAGAGAAAGAGAGAGGGAAGACGGTATATGCGTATACCCGAGGAAAGGCCGAGGAGCCAGGCGCCATCGAGCCCGAGGCACATTTAATAACACCGGCACTTTGCAATTATTTTATTTGACAAAACTCTCGTGTCTTGCAGGCATGCTCCGAGAGCCCAACAAGTCTCAGCATTTCCATTACGCTTAATCGAGTTTCCTCGTGCGCGCGTGTGTGCGTGTGGAAAGCCAGCGATACCGAGCCCACTACTTCCGGAGCCTTGGAGCAGCAGATTTGGCACTTTGGCGAGTGAGAGCGGCTTCGGTCACAAAATAATAATGACTTTTGTGCGCATGAGATTAATAAACCATGTTTTTGACGGCTCCGGCAAGTAGTCAATCAGCCGAGATGTTAATGTGCGTGAGCGCGCCTCTGTGTGTGCTTTTGCCGCCCGATCGAAAGCTCTTTAAGCGGGAGAGAGAGAGAGAGAGAGAGATGGGGCGCGATATTGATTGGAGCTGAGAGAGTCGGTCGATGAGGGGATGCGGTTGTTGGTGAGTAGGTAATGACGGTAATTGTTGGCAGTAGGTCCCGGTTGCTGGGGAAAAGGGAAAAAATTAACTTTCAAAGGCCATTCCATGGGGCTCTCACCATGGGTCGATAATAGAGCAAAAGTCGTCGTTGTGGTGGTGGTCGTAGAGGAGGAGTACGTAGCTGAAAGTGAAAGGAAAGGAGAAAGCAGGCCGAGCGAGGCGCCGAGTTACGATGGGACGGAGGCGAGGAAAGTGAGTTGGGGGAGCGTGGGAAAAAGGATGGACAGTGGCCGGGAAGGAATGGGAAGGAGACGTGGTGGATCGTTGGACATGTCGAGCGCGAGTTTAGTATGTACGGCTGAGGAAGTTTCGGGTACGCGAATGGCGACGAGGGTCTCGATTTCGTTAGCCCCCGGCACTTTTTCAATTAAATCGAAACCACTCTTCTCTCTCTCTCTTTAAATCGCCTCTCGCCTCTCTCATCAGCGCCTGGAGACAATAGTTGCAAACGCTTGATAATCGCGTGTGAGGGTGGCGCGAGTGCGAGCGTGTGCCCGGATTTTACAAGAGTGCCGAGCTTTTAAAGAGATATGGCCTTGAGCGGCTGGTTGCGGGAGTCTCGGCGAGATGGCAGCAGAGACTGGACGGGCCAATTGAATTTGCTTTTCCTCGTCTTTGCTGCAAAATCCACGGGAAATTCGGCTGGATTTGGCGTCTGGGCTGTGTTTGTCGATGCACTGGTGCACCGCCTGCCTTCGCAACCAACTTGAGTACGTAATTGAACTGTGGGGGTGGGAGGAGTGGGGTACGGTGGATAATAATGTGCAACGATAGTAATAATAAGTGATAATGGGATGATGGTGGGATAAAGTGGGATAAAGTGTTGATGGTCGGGTGGGTTCGGGGCTTAGATGGACGTTGAGTGAGCGGCGGACCGGAAAGTCCGGTCCGGCAATTAACAGGTGCGACAGGCAAGTGCCAAGTAACCGACAAATTGGACGAAAGCCTCGAGTATCGAAGTATCGAGTGAAGTGGCAATGGAAGCTGCAACGGAAGTGTCGGCCGAGTCGGCAATACGTCCAGAGGTCGCGAATTAACTTTCGATGGAGCGGAGCCAGAGTGTTAATTGGTGCCGATGCGGTTTTCCAGTGCTGAAGGCCGAGTGCGATAGAATAAATGGGTTCCACCCCCACCCCGCCCTATCTTTCAATCACTCTCTCGCTGCGCGTGTGCGTGTTGTGTGTTGGTGTTGTGTGTTGGGCGGCTGCTCGAGACGACGCTGGGCGCTTCCTGGCTTTGCGAATCGCGCGCGAGTCCCCGTTTCTGCCAACTTTTTCGCAAATCTAATTATCAAGTTTGATTGGATTGGCGGGGGAGAAGGGCCGCAAGGGCTCCGAGAGCATTCCCGCAATTTAAAATACCATTTCCTTAGGAGCTTTGCCTTGGTGCATTCCCGTATGGGGATCGGCTGCCGCGTGACTGGGTCGATGCCCAAACTTTGGGGCAAATTGAAAATCGGGGCCCTTTTGGGCCTCAATCGTGCCTCTTGGGTGGCTGTTTGTGCCTGTCCACTATTTGCAAGGAGGGGACTCGAGTGGTCTCGAGTAGGCGATGCAATGCATTTTCTACCAATGATGGGCGTTTGGATATTTAATTTGGCCGGCCGTGATTTTTTCAAGTGCTTGTGGATTTTTATGGGCGTTATTGGGCTGGCATGGGTAATTGGGTCTGGTCGTGATCTCGTGGTGACCGGCTTTAGCACTTTGTGTGGTTAATAATGCGCGCACGGAATGTTGTTGGTAATATTTATATGCCTAGGTGTATTGTTTGCGTGCAATTAATTTATTTGCGGTGGGTGTGGGCTAGTTTATTATGCTGGCAAAGTGTTGTCGGTTCTCGATCAATGGAGCAAATTTATGTTTAAGAGCGGCACTTTGGGCGCACAGTGCACAAGCTCATGGGGACAATTGTTAATTAATTTCCAAAGTTATGGTCCAATGATGTTTGGTTGTTGGTCGCATTGCTTGAAAGGCTTTTCGTTTTACTGGATAAGTAAATTTTTAGGGGATTTAATAGCCTAAATACAATGATATTTTCAACTCGTTGTGTCAAATGATTTAGACTAATAGATAGGAAATTGATGATGATGATGATGATGATAGTGCGCCTGCTGATGTTTAAATCGATCGATCGATCAGTGGCAATTGGCAATTGATGGAAAACCAATTGTTTAATGACTTGGAAAGAGTTGTGGCTGTGCTTCCTTGATAAAGAGGATTAGTGCACTAAAAATTGATTCACCCAGTTGCACAGTTCCAGGGTCGCTCGAAAAGTACGTTCACCTTTTTGCGATGTAAGGCTTGGAATGCAAAATTTAAAGTGTTTAAAGTTTATTAATAAATCTGCTTTATTTCCGCAGCTTGGTGGGAATAATTGCTACTTCGAAGCGTCCATTAATGTTTATATTGCCCAACAATAGTTTGCCAAACAGCCGAGACTCTACAAAACTCGCATCGCTACCAAACAAATGACCCTCCAGTGTTTTAAATACTCGCCTGCCTAATGCATCGCACCCTCTTCACTCCCCTCGAATTAATTTATTATTACAATAGCCAGGCATATTGGAGCATATCATCATCCCCTCCGTAAGTCAATTAACATTCGACTTTTCATTCGTTTAAGTATAATCACATTATCTACGGAGATTATAATTAACAAATCGGGGCACTCAAAAGCTAACATAATGCAGTTATTTAATTACATTTATAAACAAACTCGATGGAGATTTATTAATTCTGACGGCCCGTAACGGCTCGCCCCGGCCGTTCAATTCGCACGAAACTCATTCTACGGACCAGTAATTAACATTAACTAATTGTAATTGGAACCGCCTAAAATTTATCGTGAAATTAGCATCGCAGCTCTCTGTGTTTAAAGCAGCCACGGGATTCATTGGACGAGAATGGCGCGATTATTCACTCGCTGCTTGATTTCTCTATCGACTTTGTCCAATACGCCAAGAGCCCGCCTCCCCACCCTTCGACAATAATTCCTTGCTCAATTTTATCGCTAAATCTCATCCACATCCTGTCGACGCACTCAACTTTATCGCCGACCTCTCGACGTCCGCGCCAGCCCACCCCCACCGGACAACAAGTAATAATAAAGTTATTAGCGATAAATCAACATTGCCTCGGAAGTCAATTGGCCTTGGCGCGAGCATCGATAGATACTCGGGGACCTTTGCTTCCCTCTCGTCAACAAAGCTTTTCTTCTTTCAAACTCCCTCTTTACTCATTGAGAGACAGAAGTGCGACGAAAGGAAAGTTTTCCAGGCCACTGGCAAGCCCAGACCCAAGCCACTACTACTCTCTCTCTCTCGGGCATTGCAATTGCAGTCCAGAGGCAAGAGCACCGACCGCTGCCACAGCGTCAATATGCAGCAGCCACCCGAGCGGATGTGCGCATGCGCCCGAGTTGGCGCGCGAACGCCCCGCGCAACGCCGAAAAACGCTCGCCCAGAGGGTTGCGCACCAAGTGCCTATAGGTAGGCATCCTTTAGACACGGATCCTGCCCTCCTAAAGCGTAATGCGACGCTGCGGACGAAGATGATAAGAAGGAGGCGACTCGTGGCTGGAGAACTTTGGACTTTGAGGGAATAAGTGCGAGAGGCGATGTTTAATCGGCGATGAGAAGCCGAGTTGAGAGGCGTTACGGTGGGTGGAGTTATTGTTAATTCTGGGAATTGGCATTACAGGAGGTCTGAGAGGCCAGGCACTTGTAAAATTCGACAATGATCTGATGGAATATGCACGTATGGGCGGGGGGGAATAGAGGGGGAAAAGTTGCTATAAATGTTTGAGAATATAGAGTGAGGAGTAGTTTAACGTGCGAAGGCTATTTAAAGGAGAATGCCGGTCAAGTATTTGGATGATTGTCAAGTTTCTCGCTGAAAAGGACAAAGATTTTATAGTCAACGGGCTTGTGAAATTAATAATTATATATATAAAACACACGATTGCTAAAATGATTGTGGGTGGACGTACATGTGGGGATTGTGCATTGAATTGCGATGTTTGAGCGAGTGGAAATTCGTCAACGAATTCGCGATTATTTTGAAGGGAGTTTTCAACGGTTGGAGGAATCGCAGTGAAATGGGATGAAAAGTAAAAGCGAGGACAATCTCGTTTGATACCGAGCTTCCGATCTATGCGAGCTGCTTATCATTTTGACATTGCCGCGAGAATTTCTCACTCTCTTTCTTATCGCTACGGAGATAAGCAGATAGAGCGGTTGCCAATGGTAGAGAGAGAGAGAGAGAGGGCGGAGGGATAGACAAAGAGAAAGTTTGAAGATAAGTTATTCAAGCGATTTCTCGACAAGGAAAAAGTATCATATTTTTCTCGTGCCATCTTTCCTTTTTCTTTTGGTTTATTATTATTCTTTAGTATTGTACGTTTTAATGGATGTATTGTGAATTAGAAATTAGTCCGTGAGACGCCATTATCTCGATAAATTGGCAAATTTTAAATCTTGCCAAGGTGGTATGAAAATTAGGAAAATTACGGAAAGCGGCACAAAACACGCTGAATGGCGAGAGAATGAAAAGATTAAGTTATGAAAGCGTAAAATTTCCCTATAATGCAAAACATCGGAAGGAGATCGCCTTTGAATCAACTTTCTTGAGCAAATGTCCCATTAAAAAGTGGATAATCACCATTTCAATTTCACCTTTGTACATTTTCATATTAATCCTCAGTCTGCACCTCTCTATTCGTGTATCTATTATTTACATTACAAAGGTGCCCGTAAAACATATATAAATCCCTAAAAGCTTTTTGATATCGATATGTATATGTGTGTGTGTGTATGTTTCTTTTATAAATTATAGAAAGCCGGATTTCAGCGTTTGATAATTATTTTCAAGTTGCAACAGCTGCTCGGCCAGTTGGTAGAAAATCTCACAATGCAAGGACCAAGCAGCATTTATCTCTCTCGCTATATGAAATTTGTCTAGCAATGGATTATTCAAAAACAGTTGCAGTACTACTCTCGCCTCATTGGGCCTCCGGTAATTTCTGCATTAATTCGTTAAATAGACGAGGAGGGAGTTGGCAAGGAGGGAAGCGTTGCCGCTGCCAATATGCCACGTAGAGGGCAGGAAAAATAAATCGATAAAGGCACTGCGAGAAATAAGGCGTCCGTCGAGGATCGAGTGACATCACTCTAGAGAGTACTTACTTCACATACGGAGCACGAAGTGTCTCGCGCAAAGTGCACCGAGGGACGCTCAGCGCGGGCATGGAAAATCGCAAACACTTTCCACGTGCTCGCAGTGGGAAATTGCCTTTATTGAAATTTGGCAGCCGGCGAAGGGTCCAGGGGCCGCTGGACTTTTCTGAAGCTGCGGAGGTGAGGAGGCGAGGGAGAGGAGGAAGACGTTCGTTTGGCTTTGCCTGGAGGTCTGGATGGTGCTGGGTCAGTGGGTCGTTAATTGTTGGTCGTTGAAATTGTTGAGACGTGTGGGTATTGAGTGGAAAACGCGGCTGATGGTAATGTGAGATAATGTGTGTGTGTGAGTGATGCAATTCACGCTGCCAGTGTGTCAGAGGGCAAGTAAACTCTTTATAAGATTTGGGACGAGGGGTTGTCGTGGGTAGTTGAGCTTTTTGCGTTGGGCTCGAAGGGGCGAGGGTGAGGGGCGGTGACGGTAATGGTTTGTTTGTGTTGCGTTGGAAATGGGAGAATCGCCGATTGCTCCGCGTGGAGGCAAAAAAAGCTCTCGAGGCAAATGGCTACGGGGGGTTGGGGGGGCGGAGTAAGAGCGACAGGGAATAAAGTGTGTGGTAGTTGGGAGCGTGGCAAGGAATCTTGTAAAAGAAAGAATAATTGGAATATTGGGCGGAGGGAAGGAGGACGGCAATGACGAGTCCATTGGAGGTTAATTGGGGAGGTTGGAGAGCTTCGGTGTATTGGCTAATCCAAGATGAGAGAGAGGGTGGAAGGGGGTTTGTCCGGAAGAGCTTGGTGGGCCAGCAGCTAGTGGGAGTGCAACAATAACAACAATAACAACAACAACAACAACAACAACGTTATTGCTGCCCCGCACCTTTCTGATTACGTTATCCAATAGTCCCATAAAAACTCGGCATTTTGTGATAAATTGGCTCGGCGTGCGCCAAAGTTGATGATGCGATATGTAAGCAGAGGGTGTGCAGAGGGGCCACTGACATTGGTCTCGACGTTGTAAATTTGCTCGATAAAGGTACTGGGAGCAAGACTTTACGCGTCCATAGCGCAAATAGCATTCGGTTATTCCCTCGGCCATATCAACTTTGATCTTCAATGAATATCATTTTTATTCCGCTCGTGTTGCTGGTGCAACGATGGCCGAGTAAATGCAAGTGCAGTAGGTAATATCGAGGAAATTAATCGCCGAGGTTATTTATTGATTGACACCTACGCCCTCGTTAATGTTCCGGGGCTGCACGCCTTTGCCCAAAATAAAGTGCAGAAAGTTGGTTGAGTGAGGGCCAGTAGAGCTCGTGGCTGGCAATAATTTCATGAAAAATATCATTATTTGGGTTTCGTTGCTTGTGGAAAGTGCGCGGGATAAGTTTACAGGTGAGAGGAGCTCGTGACAATTCCATAAGTTCGCCCACGTATGATATTTCCTCGGGGAGATGACGCTATCACGGAGGCCTCGACATGACGTACAAAGTGCAACTGTCGTCAATATTATTGTTAAGTGAAGGATTTATCTTATGAAAGCAATTGCTTCTCAAAGTCTCGTTGAAATTAAAGAAATGCCAAAGCGAATGTTGTTTTGTGCTTGGGAGTTGGGAGTTGGGATGTAACGTGGCCAACTTGTAGTATTTGAGGAAACACAATTTGACTTTTCCCAAATTAATGTCACGCGCCATCCTGTTGACTCGATACTACAAATTAACCAAACTGAGTATGTGCATGTTTTTGAATAAATTTTCTCTTTTTTACTTTCAGATGCATCTGTTTGGTAGGAGCCAATCGATACTCCAGCGCGACAACCAATCGAAATTCAACAAAAATCAAATGGAGAATGCATTCGTGAAATGCTCGTTGGTAAATCTAAATGCCCATTTGGGCAAAAATGCTAGGGCAACTGAATAAATGATGGATATGCATAATGTATGTGTATCGCGCGCGTATAGCGTGAGCCAGAGAGAGAGAGAGAGAGAATAACGAGAAATAAGGATTACAATGATGGAAAGCACCGGGGCTTACCAAATGTTAAGATGGCATTACATTAAGATACTTACGAATGAATTTACCGTAAACAATAGTTTACGTGCTTTTTCCAATAATGCGGTTGAACTATTTGGGTCAGGTAATAACGAGGAAATAATAAACGCAACCTTTCGCGCTTTTCCACGCAAATATCCAATTTTTTTCTTCTTAAATTTATTCCTGATTAATCCTCGCGCGAACCCCTCTCCCCTCCACGCCTCGGCTTATACTTTTAAAAGCTCCATTAACTTGCACTGCTTAAACTTAAAAGCCCCCATTACGCTTCTCTCTAAATTTTTACTTATTTCCATTTACTTTTCACTCCCTTGCCACTGGATTATCCCTGTCCGACTGACTGCAGTCACTGCAACTCGACCATTTCATAATTATTAATCGACTCGCCCCCTTCCACCGATTTCCCCCAACTAACTCTCCACATTTCCACACCCAAAACCCTCTAAATTCAAGCGATACCGCAACACTCTTACAACTCGACTATCATGGAATTCCGAGAAGAGCACACGACATTTGATTTAATCATTCCACTGCCAATAAAAAGCACTGCCAAATGTCTGCCAAATTGCACCGCCAAATCTCTCCCATGAAAATTCCTTGCTCTCGCCGCGCAGCTCTGGCCGAGATCTTTTTCAGCGGTGCACACTCGACGGCAAAAGCGGCGGCAGTTGGGCGCTACTTACAGGGTCAGAAATCAGATTACTGCTACGTGTCAACGTGGAGTCAACGTGGAGGGAACGCGAGGAGAAGCTCGAGGAGCAGGCGAGTCCACATTCGGGAGCCACCGATACCACCCAAGAGAGAAGAGATGATGGCTGCTGGGGATGAAAACCAATTTTCGGCGCCCCCCCCCTCCCACATAAATCAGATCCTGTTACAGCCGGGAGACTAGAGTGCGAACTGCTGCTACGCCGAGGAACATTTGCACAAAATGACGCGTGTTTCAGCTCCCCCCACCTCCTCGCTCCCTACCGCCACCTCGCCCCGTCCTTGGCGATGGGCTTTTAAGGAAAGTTGCGAGATGGGGCGGTTAAACGGGGGCCAGGGGGACCAATATTTATTAGACGGTTTTCTAATGAAACATTTTAAATGCATAGGATTCACGCGTTTGTCTCTCGCTCCCCACCGTTTCGTGCCCAACCACCCCCTACCCACCCGGCAACCCGCCCAAACAGCGCCGTTCATTTGCCGTTTCACTTATAAATCCCCTTATTCCCAAATCGTCTTCCCGTCCCCATCCCCGCTCCTCCCTTCTTTTTACCAATTCGCCTCCTCTCTTCGCCTCCTCTTTCCAACGACTTATCCCCGCCGTTCGCCCTACCCACCCTCCTCCACTTGCCTCTTAATCTCCTCCCTATTCTCCATGACAGAGTCGCTGACCTACATACATACCTTACTACCACCGCCATGCCCAAATGCCCATCGCCAATTCAAATATTCAATTAAATCTTTACCAACGACTTGCCCCTCTCTCCTCAACGTCATACGCCACCTTACACCCCCACATCCAATCGTTTACTTTGTCACCTTCGCCTCATTGGCAAGTCCCTAATTAAGACGCAAAAACGCCTACAAGAGTGCAAAAAATTGGGAAACCAATGTATATTGTCGATTTATTTGCCCCTCTTCAGCACGCATGACCAGTAGCTTGAGAGACTGTGCGTGCGACGACGAATGGAGCCGCTAAATGTAACTGAGCTTACCTGAAACAAAAAGCAAAGAAACACAAGTCCATTAGCATCAAACAAAAATAAACATGGGCACTTAAATTTAAAGGCCTGCCGAGACAATTTTCCCCCATTTCTCCCAATTGCCAGTCACGCCAATTCGAGGTCCACTCGGCTACTTGAGCTCGAAAACTCCCACGCAAATACAACTCTCCCAGGGATCACCGGTTCATCCCAATACCACCAGCATATGCCATTAATTTCAGGATACGCGCGATCCTGACAAGATGCTGGCAACAGACGAGTCTCCCTCGAGGCCAGTTTCACTTGCTGTTTCACCGAGACCCAGTGAAAATGGCCCGAAGCGCACCAGCTCTCCCCCATCCGGTCCCAATAAATTCAATCGAGTCCCAACCGGACTCGACAACCATTCCTCCCCTTCCTCCTTTGCTGCACATTTGACAGCTTTCCCTGCACGCTGCTGCCCTCGGCGCACGTACCTGCACACCTACACCTATACCCCGCCCACATTTAAGATCGGATTATGGCATTGGGATCGTGGATCAAAGGCAATCAGTTGGAGGGAGGACGAGGCGCATAAGCCGAGCGCATAATTCAGCCAATCAGCGCACATTGTAATTGGGATCGTTTCCATCTGTTGCCCAATTAACGCGTATTATCTAAGCGCTTGATTATTGTGTTTCAGCCGAATATGGAGTAAAAAGCGCTTCCTTTGGCTAGAGAGGGAAGGTGGGCGCGGGCGTTTCCTCGCTCATTATTCGAATAATGAGTTTGCCTACGCGTTTGATGGAATTGAATATACGGGATGGGCATTGAAAATGCAGCTGCAGGTAGCGTTTGAGCGTTTAAAGGTGGAATCTCGCAAGTGGTAAAGGTCGGCAGGGCGAAACTGATCGGCCGGCCTTGGAGTGAGATCGGAGGCTGAGGCAAGAGTCCGTATCTCCAGGTCGCGCGAGTTTTCGCCAGCTCAATGGGCCTCGGAGAGTCGTGTGCTGGAGTGTACGTGGTAGGTTGTGAAATAAAAGTAAGCGAGCGAACGAGCGGGTAGGTAGGCAAGTAAGTGAGCAATCACCGAAGCACAGCATCCCAAGGTCGCCCTGGCCCTCCTTGATCCCCGGCCGTTAAAGACCACTACACGTACGTCTAGCCGTGTCTCCGTATGCTCGCGCTCACCCACGTACGTACGTGCGCGTGTTTGGGGTTTGTGGGTGGGTAGACAGCTACGCGGCCGTCCGATTAATCTCTGTTAATGCCTGTACCTATTGAGCCGGCGGTCCAAGTCGGTGCTGCTATATCCTGTTGGTTGCACCAGCCTCCGAATCCCTCTTTCTCCCGATTCGATCTGCCCCGGCTCTTATTCTCTACATGAACCACCGAAAGAGCCAGAGAGGTAGAGAGAGAGGTAGAGAGGTAGAGAGGTAGAGAGAGAGGTAGAGAGAGATAGAGATAGATCGGGGCGATAGGATGTCGAGGAGAAATGGAGTAACCAACTTGTCGGTATTGACAGACACGGGCTAAACAGCTCAAAGATAAGGGATGAGAGAAAGAGGCGGATGATTGGAATGTTTCGGCAAATAAATTAATGATTAGTTTGCCGGCAATACTTTGTCGAGTGGATTTGTCCTGTATTTGTATGTCGGGAATTCAGTTTAAGCGAGGCTCTTAGGATTCAATCTTATAAGGTTTGCCAACAATTTGGTGGTCGGATGTCTCATTGAAAGTTTATCGGTCGGATTATCATCAAAGGCCCTCCCAAAGTTTAAATTAACGCGCATTTATTCCTTTTAATAAACTCACTTTAGAATGGGGGTTTGGGGCTTTATGTTTGCCATAAAGGCCGCACCAACATTCGTACAAATTGAGACTTTTTGCGCGATATTCGGAGCGTCCGTGCGCAGCTGAAATGCAGTGGCCACGGCTCACGCGGGTTTATTCGTGTGCTAATGAAGGCAAATGTCGTTACAATACGTGAAAAAGGCTCCTCGGGCAGCTCAACATTCATTCGCGACCGAAGCGAATCTCTCTCCCTCGTTGCCCCCCCCCCTCGCCGGGGCCAATCATAATCTTTAATTATTTTTATAAATGTCCTCCCATCATCCGATACTTTATTCTACTATATCATTGCCGCCGCTCCTTAAGAAGTTAATTACATCTACAAGGTAAGTAATTCGATAGCGGAGTTTGATACTCTTTTTTTCTCCGTCAAAAGAGATTTTCTCAAGATAAACAGAATGAAGAAGATGAGGCGGCACAGAGAGAGAGAGAGAGAGCGAGCGTATATTTTTCCGTTTTTTTTTTTTTTTTGTTACTTCATCCTTTCGGCTTCGTGTTCTCTCCTTCGACGGAGAGAGAAAACGGCAACGGAGATAATCAAAGAAAGAGGAGCTTATATAAGAGGGAGGGATGTTAAGGGCCAGAGGTAATTTAACCCAACCAACTATGTGTACGCGCCAGTTTCTTTGGCCGAGCTATCGAACGACGGCTAATACCGTATATCCCCCAACCCCTTCAGGCAGCTTCCGCTTCTGTATCGTCGCGATGGGATAATCCGTTTCGGGAGTTCATTTTCGGAGAAATAAAGACGATTGACGAGGATCTTACGGATAATCGGCTTAGAGCGCGGCCGAGTGAAGTAGCTATTGCATCTGCGGGCGCAGCTACCATTTTATTTATACGCTTAATTAGTCGATCAATCGAGTTAATGTTTTCGTTTCCCTCGATACTTTAAATTGATCATCTCCTTAATTATAATCTAAAATTTAGTTCTCAGCCGCAAACAGGGGCTAACAAGCGAAGGAGCTCCGCCGCGTTACGCAGCGAGAGGGAGAGAGGGAGAGAGATAGGTGCCGTTGATTGGTCGATGCTGCCTCAACGTCTATTGCAATTCCATAAAACGCATTGCATCGACAGTAATTGTCCATGTGAAAGCATCCATTGCGAAAAAAAAAGCAGCAGATATATCCCGTCCAATTAAAATGAGATTAGCCATTAATAACGTTGGATTCCACGAATCATCCATCGAAACGCCCAGATTATGATGCAACCGTGCCACTTTGAGCAGCCAACCTACTCGCGTAAGCCAGTGAAAGGAAATTAAACAGTGGGTGGATTGCAGAAGAGCTTATACAGCCTGACAATTGCGCGGCAACGAGCACAGTGCGCAATGAAAAAATTAGGATATTTGTTATATCCACCCTACGAGGTCTACGCAGAATGGAATATCGTCCTCGACTTGGCGCACGTGCGCTATTACCTAACGCTTGGTTAAACAAGTTTTCGCGGCCCTAGGGAGGGGCGAGAGGCGCTACTACTCGACAATTAGGTTATCGCTTCAAGTATTAGAATAACTTTTACAATAGGCGCTTCTGCCCCCTTCGTCTATCCATAAAATCATAATCAGGTTATCGCTCCGTCATTCTGTAGAGTTTACCATGAATAACCAATCCATATGCACTTCGAAAGAGAGGAATTGTTTTGCACTTGAACGCCTTGTAATTCCAAGTTAAACATTACGCTTGGCAGTGTCGCGCAATCGTAATTATCCAAAAACATATACTACAAAACATACTAAAGGAATTATCACTATAAGCTACTGGTTTTTTTTTCCCCCCTCCCTTCTTTTTTCTCTCAACAACTACTCCATTCGGCCATAACTTTTCCCGTAAAGATGTGCGCAACCTGCGCACGACTCTCCACAAACACAGCCAATATGAAAATCACCTACAAAAGCGCATTGACCCCATCACGCCCCTAAAAAGCCTATCAATCCGAAAACCGTAACCCCCCCCTTCCACTAAACCCAACGCCGCTCCAAAAGTCTGCCCTTACCTGTCCATCCTCATATTTCACGACCAATTCATGCATAATGGACTTTGTTACTTCCCATTGCAAATCACACGAGCCGACTCTTATTTGGGATCGCACCTTCGGTAATGAGGAGTGACGGGAGGAGCGGCTGCGCAAAAGCGAGCCTCGCCCATCCAAATAGACTGCGCACTCGACTAAAATTATCCTTCCACGCCACTTCCACCTGTCCCTTCTCCACTGGGGGGACCACTTGCCTCCCCTCCCCTTCACCCACCCACCGAACCCTCCCCACACCCACACCCGTCATCCCCGTTCCCGTTCGCCTCGATCGCCGCCTCGCTGTTTATACTCAACTCGCGATTGCCAACACATATGCACACAGACACACGAATCGGTGGACCGCACGCGTTGCCAGTTGATGGGCGCCTCGACCGCTGGTGCATCTTTAACGATCTTGGCCACAAGTTTCGCCAGAGCAGCGAAGCGCGATTATGCACTTCTATAGGGGAGATCCGAGTGCAAATTGACCTGGCACTCACTCTCCTCGTATCTCTCTCTCTCACTCTCTTTCTCTCTCCCCTGCGTGTACTAGGCGAGAGTTATTTTAATGCGCGAATCCAAGGTCAAAATTCAGGGCTAATAAAGTCTCGACTAGTGTGGCAAAACCAAAATCCAATATCGCTCAAGTAGTGGGTAACCTGGGCATTTCGGCTTTTATAGATTATTGGCCTTACGGATGTCGGCACTTGCAAATACACGAGGCAGTTTCTCTCCGAATCCTGATAATGAACGATTTAAAGTGCCAATCGACACTTTGAACAACACTCGCTGTTTAAACTTGATCTCGTGCCATTGTTAACGACCTATGACTTGAATAGCGACCACACAGCTACAAAGTTGAGGTGCGCCTTTACATCTTCCGGGCCAGCTAAGCAAAGCCCTGGGCAGTTGCGCGAGCCACACGACTGTTGACAAATTTACTTTGACCACACTTTGCTCAAAGTCCCCGATTCTCCAAAAAAACCTACGGATTTTTAAGCTCCAATTTCACTTACAAACAATCATATTGCAGTTTTTCCCATCCCAAAACCTTACTGCGCGACCCTCCAACAACCAAACAAACGACCTTCTCGCTCAAAAATTACAAATTACCAGACGATACCCACGCACACAGGCGCACACGCCAACACACCCCTTAGCTTGCTTAACATTCAAACCTTCTGACCGCGGCCAATTACACCTAACATTTACACATGGGCCAGCAACAATGTAAATTATGGCAAGATAACCACCTTACATTAGGCTACATTACCCCCCTCCTCCTCCTCCTCGCGGCCCCACCTCAAACTTCCAGGCCACTATGCATCTCCTTCTTGCCAGGCCCAGCGCGTTTATACCTCCTCCTCCTGCCCTCCTCACCCCTCGAACAGCGCAGCTATTCAATCTCTCGCCCGCGCAGTCCGCTTGGCATCCGCAACCACTTCACCCACCTCCATCGGCGCCAATTTCCCATCACCGCCCTCGAGCAGCCTCATTAACCACATTCTACGCTCATCCTGCGCAACGGGGCCTTAAGGTCGATACCCCAACCCGTCCCGCTCACCCCGTTGCGCCCCACTTGCCCATAATATAAATTAAATAAATGGGGCGACTCGGGGGCAGAGCCGAGGACACTGCCGATGCACCACCCGATGGGCCGCGCAATAACCAGCGCGAGTGCATTTCGGCCCCCGGGCTAACCCTGTCCAGCTTCGACCCATGTGTCGCCGCTCCTCGGCGCCGTCCGCACTTTATTTCACGAATGCACGGCCCACGTGCGCCACGGAACACCTGTGCGCCAACGTTTCGGCTTAATCGCCGGCAGTGCTCCGTGACAGCTAACCCCAACCCCACCCCCCTCCCCCGCCCGGGCCCCCGCCAGGTCGCGACCTCGGCCTGCGGCATGCGCGCCCGATATTGTCTGCAGATGCCTCGCTGTGTTATGGCGGCGCACCTCGGGCCGTTATTTGCTTGTTTTGTCTTTGTTGGTGGCTGCTGGCTCGAGTTTATCTAGGATTGTCGCTGATATTGGCGTGGCGAGTGGGGGCTGGGAACCGAGGGAAATCGCCGTGACCGAGTTGGGCGGAAAGGGGCGCTTTTTGGGCTGGGGGTGCGCGTGGTCGAGGTGAAGTGGTGGAGGTGGGCCAGGGCAGTGGAGCTGGGAGTGGCGGTGAAGGTCGCGAGGCGGCCGTTGAACGTCAGTTGGAGTGTTGGAGTATCGATTGGGTTGGCTGGGGGCAGGTTCGAGGATATTGTGTCGTCGGAAGGAGGCGCAATCGGTTGAGGAAGAGCGGCTTTTGGCGTTTTTTGCTTGCCCGGGGGTTAATAATTTGGGGCTTACGAGGGGCTTAATAGATAAGCTGGGCCGGTGTGGCAGGGCGTGTTGAATGTAACTGGCGGCTGAATTTTAATTTCGAATATGGTAATCGCGCGCGATAACTTGTTCGTGTGTGTGTGTGTGTGTGTGTGTGTGTGTGTGTGTGTGTGTGTCGTCTCTAGAGGTAGACTTTAGCAAGATATGAGGATTTATGGGGAGAGTGCGACGAGGCCCGCATTTACTCTGCATTTCGGGCTTTGTTTAGAGGAGGAAGGGAACAAAGAGGAAAGAGCGGTAACACGTGCGAGTAATGCGTAATACATACATGAAGCCGCGACTTGGTTGGAGAATTGCAGTGGCGAGTACCGCAGGATTACTCTTTCTTTGGCAAGAGCCAAGGGGTGGGGCGGGGGGGTGTTCTTATGAGATTGCCAACACTCGACTGTGAGGCAAAGATCGAGGCATGTAATGGGAAATAAAGGCAGCATAATTGTGCCTACTTTTTTTTAAATACTTGGCTTTCCATTTGATAGTCGAGACATTTAGTGGCTGAGAGCAAGAGCAAGTGCCGATGTATCCCAATCAGGAAAGATTAGGCGTCGGAAAATGTAAGAACCGTAAATGCACTTGGCGAGTAATATGTTGTGAATCGCTTAGGATCTTTCACCGACGAATAAGGCAGATAAAGTCGACAGTTTGATGGTACAATGTCACTTTGGGACTCGTTTGGGATGATAAAGGGCTTGAGAAAATGAGTTTTCGACTTTGAGAAATGGAAGATGGCAGCTTTACGCGACATCACATTCGACGGCCTTGACACTGATAAGCCACTGCGCGCAATCGTGGCCAGCACGAAAACACGGAGAACTTTTAATGATGTGATATGCAGATTAGCTCCATCTAAATATTCATACATACACATATATATATATATATGTCAATTAGTCGAAGATGGTATTTGTCGGGCGGATAACGAGGCCCAGAAGGGCGTATGTTTGAAAAAATTGTTGCCCCACTGGCGGTCGTGCATCGTCGTCGGAGAAGCAAAGTTACCGTCACAGTAGGTGGTCACGGTCACGTGTATGTTACTGCAACATGGGCTTCGCACATAAAAATCCATCAAAAAAATCCGCCAGCCTGGACGATTAGATGTAACAGTGGATAAATATTTCAGGAGATGAAGCATTGGGTTTCCTATGCTGATAGTGAATTCATGGCCTCCGCAGCTCGGCTATTTAATTTCGGTTCTTTCCCCGTTTATTTTGCGCGCAGCCGGCTACGCGAGCGCGTCCGCTCGTTCATTCCTATCGATGCGAAATATTAATTGGGAGATAATGTCACCCGCGGGAATTCCCGATAATGGAAGAGAATCAATGTCCGTGCGCGCGCGCGTGTGCGTGTGGTCGCGCGCGGTCATGCCCGAGTACACTTGAAAATGCGCGTGGGGAATTCGTCGCGCTTCGTCGTGGTTTGAAATAACCGCTCTCTCTCTCTCTCTCTCTCTCTCTCCCGCTTTGTGCTTCAACTCGTTAGCGCTTAGCCATAAAATTCGTTACTTTTATCGCTATCCCACACACACGTGGCTCTTTCTGCGAGTGCGCAAGGGGCCTCAACACGGCCACAAGGCCGCCGCGAGGCCTTTTATTCGGCGAGAAACACGTTTTGGTACTCGAGTCTCGAGATATCGGCTCGATACTTCCACGCTCTCTCTCTCTCTCTCTCTCTCTCTCTCTCACTGAGTGCGGCGGGGTGGCTCGCCGCTGCCTGATAAGCAGCCTGCGCCATGGCTCAACCTAATGAAATCCCATCGACATCTCGAAAGTGTGCAGGCCCATGGGCCGCTGGGCCTCCTTTGCTTTGTCTTTGTCGAGGCACGGGTGGGCGAGTTTGGCTTTTTATCCCCGCGATAGGTAATTTATTGGGAGCGAGACGCTTTATTTAAATCATTTGGCGGGTAATTGGGGCGGATTCACTTTGCGGGAGCTGCGCGGCCTTGGGCCCGCCGAGCTCGGGAGTGGCTTCTTAGGTGGTTGCTCCGCCGCTCCCCAGAGATATATGCGGGGACTAATAAAGTACGGAGGCAGGAAGGGACATAAATTGTTTGGCCGGCAGAATCATTTTCGGCCGCGGCCATTGCCGAGGCTATTTTCGGATCACATAATTTATGGGCGAGTTGGCATTGACGCCGTTCTCTCTTTCCGTTGGAAAGTCGGCGCTCCAAGACGGGAGATGAGGCCTTACGTGGAGCTTTCGGGCCTTATTGGTCCGATCTTTGCCTAATCACGCTGGCTGGGCACTCAGATTAGGGTCGAAGCACCACAATTAGGGCCGAGTGACTGTCCTAGTGACTGACAAAGGTCGACTGCTGTTGTCGCTGTTGTTGTTGTTGTTGTTGCCGTCGTCGCACGGCCAGCGCCTGTGACCGGCTGCCGTTGGCAAAACCTCGCGTTCATTCGAGTTGGGGAGAGGGGGTGGGGTGGGGAGAGGGGTTGGGGGGCACAGTCGTCCCCGCCAGTCCAATGTCGCCCAAACGACGAGGCCGCGATCAAAACATCCCCCTCGCTAGAATTTGTTGGCATAATGCAGGCGCCTCGCTATGCAAAGAAGCCCTAATGCATTTGTCAATACCTGCATGTATTTGCGTGGCTAGTACTGCTGACACATGTGTCGGGACATCTGTCGGGCCATCGCGAACCCGTTTCGCAAGCCTTTCCTCCCAACCAGTCCATATATACTCAACCAATTTATAATTATGAGCATCGGCGGCTCCATTTTATTCGCCCAAGGCCATCGGCCCGAGGACTCGGATTTTTTAGGAAATCTTTCTTCCTGCTCGGCAAGGACTCGCGCCCTCTCGCTTTGTCGCCTCATTGGCCTTGAGCGCCTGTCCCCGTTGCCGATGAAGCATCGCGCCCAATAGTTTGCATTGATTGGGCCCCGAAATGTGCACGAAATGTGTTGGCCGTGTCGAGGCGTAGTTGCCTGCGAGGTATTTTTTAAGTGAAATAGCGTATCGAGTAAGAGTAGTCGCTTGCCCTCTCACTCTGTCGCAGCCGATGCTCGCGCAGAGTACATACCTGGTGTCCAAGTACTTGCTCGTTCCCACGCAGACAATTAACGCGAGCGGCGATAATGGGAACGCGTGGGTGGAAGTGGGCCCGTGCGACGGGGCACAGAGTCGCGGTGCCACGTGCCCCGGGAGACGCGCGCAGAAGGTGCGCGTGTCGGGGCCCTATCAGGGCCGCAATTGAGGCCAATTAAGGAGAATGCGCGGGGGCCCGAGGGGCGCTGGGGCGAGGGAAGGGGGAGGAGGTCGGTGGGCATCTGGAGAGGCCGATTGACATTATCGTTGGGCCTCGATCGCGGCGGACACGTAAAGTCGCGTCCGCTGTCGAGCGTTGTCGTCCTAGTCGCGATCCGTCCGGCAAAGGCGATGGGTGTGCGCGGCGGGTGGGGGTGGGGGTGGGGGGGCATGGAGAGCGTGGATGGAGCAAGAGAATGTTGAAGTGATCAGTTCAGCGTGATTGGGGAGCGGGGAGGGAGGGGCGGTGGATGTAGGTCGTGGCCTTTCCATCGGGAGGCTTACGAGTGCCGATTGGTATTTGAAATGGGAGGAAAGATGCCCTCCGGCACTGCCGGTGCTGCTCTCGAGAGTGAGGGGCCGATGGCTGGGCGGGAGGAGTCGACGAAAATGCCTGGAGGTCGAGGAGCCGTTTTTAAAAGGCCGTCACGAGTGGCGAATATGATTTCTGGACGCGCATGATTATGTAGATTGGGGAGGCTCGTGCTCGTTGAGGATCAATGATCGATGCCCGACGAGGCTGGGCAATGCGAGCAGACGCAGTGTCCTTAATGGCAAAGGATGTTGGTCGCGCGAGGAGCTGCTTGGCATTTTTAATGAGCGTGGGGCAGTTTGTTTCACGGGGTGTTGGGGTGGGGGAGGGAGCCAAGGAGATTATCCGGCCTTGATAAAATATCGTTTAGTCGCCGGTGATTAATGGTCGGCTGGAGAAGTAGTTGTTGTCGGGCAGAATTCAGCCGACTTTGCCGTAATTATTGGTATCCCCTTAAAAAGTGTGTAGGGTGTGCAAAGGAGGCTGAATTAGAGGGTCGAGACGAATAAATGCGATTGTTTCAAGTTTGAAAATGAGGAGGATTGGGAGTACAGAGAGGAGCGATCAATCTTACAAGTTCAAAGGCACCCTCGACATTCAAATTCCAAATCCAAGCAAAGACTGCAGCAAAGTTTCCTTCGACCGGCAATCGCGATTATAACGGCTCCATTGGACTTTGACTTTACACACATTTCTCAATCGTGCCCCCTCCCTTTCCCCTTCCCTCTCCCACACTAATCGACAACTACCATGTCGACAAAATAAAGTATCTCCAAGAACTGCGCCATGCGCACTTTATTGGGCCCCGATCCACTTAAATGTACGCAAATGCCCCAATCCGCACGCCAAACTGCTCCGAGACCGCTTGAATGGCGCCCCCGATGGCCGAATTTTTTCTCACGCAATCGCGCAATCATCATGCACTCCCAAATCCACGCTGCATACCGAGATATTTGCGCTGCGCAATTGCCTTGGCGTGCCCCCAACAAACCTCGTCGACATAAAAATGCGATGCTACTGGCCCTCTTGACCCAGGCACTCTTGCCCACATCCTCTGGCCCCTTTGGCGCATTACACCCTCATTATAACAGCGGCAAACAATTGCCAATCCCCAGGTTAATCCAGCGACAACTCGTTTGCTGACGCACTCCATCAGCAATGCCAGCATTTAATAAATGGCCGTTAAATAAAATGAGAGCACCTCAGAGCGGACCAAACATCTCCTGCGACCTCTCGTCAAAGGTCACAAAGGTGTTGGGCCTCCGGGCTCCGAACCCACAGCGTCGGAGGGCGAGAGCCGGGCGCCTACGGGGGGGGGCGAGGACCGAAGGAGCCAGCCACCTCGACCTGGGTGTCGGGCGTGCGGCGGGTGGGAGGGGGCCCGGGGGTGCAAGCAGCCTGGCATTAGGGTGGAAGGCCTGTCGGGGCGCAAGCAGCCTGGAATTGATGCTAGGCGTTCGCATTTATTATTAATACGTTTGCCAGTCTGTCACTGACTAAGCTGTCAGACGCCGAGCGCCGAGGAGTTTCACTCAGCCTTACTTTCCAGGCCCCTCCGCCACACCCCCACTACCCCCACCCCTTCCCGCCACCCCGCCCATTGGCCCCGTGTGGCGCCCCCGACCCCTTTAGCTCGACCTCTTAAGGTCTGCCGCTGTTTTTGCAGCCCTCTTGTACCCCGGTGGCATTTTAAGGGCTGCTTGGCTGTTGGCTTCCCCGATTGCTGGTGGAAAAAAGTCGTAGGAGGAGGGCCAAGCGGAGAGCGGCCAAAAGGGGTGCGCAACGAAATAATTCCATCTAGTTTGTTTCCTAAATGTTTGAGTGGCACGGAGGCGCAGTACACTGGTAGAGAGGCATAGACAGGGAGGATGGATGCTGGGCCTTTGGCTGGGACGAGCAAGTCAAGAGGGCCACGTGGGTGTGTATATTGGTGTATATTGGCAGCTTCATCGACACAATGTCCTGCGACCAAAAGCCAGATATCGATTGTTTATGTCGGTGAGTATGCTCGTGGGCTGCGCTGGCCTAGGCAAGAAATTCCTCTCGCAGACCTCGCACGCGCGCGATCCTAGAGATACTAAATACCTAATGAATTGGGCCCCCGTCAGCGACATGCTCGACTAATTATATAAAGTGGCTTCCCTAATGCCGCTGAAAAAATGATTCCATTGGCCCTTCGTATTCCTCGAGCGGTGAACCTCTCGGCATCCCCTACACGGCACCCAAACTCGGGAGCTCCGTCGTCCTCGACAGGCTTAGCGCACACTTTTTCACCTACGACCTCTTGCTCCAGCAGCTGAGGTACTTTAGCGCCTCGCCCATGAGCTTCGTTTTCCAAGCGAAAAGCTCAGTCAAACGAATGAGGCAAGTGGCCATGCCCCCAAGGACACAAGTGTGCTTGTGTTGGGAAATTTGGGCCTCGAGGTCTCGGCCGAGAAGCGCTCCCGTTTCGCCCGCGAGCACTCGCCTCGGCTCGCAAATTGTCCGGCAAGCCTCCAGGTACACCCAATAACGGCGAATTCGTCGTCAAAAACGCGAGGCATTAGGGCGTGCCACGTCCGGGCCACCCCCGACTTCCGCAAACCCGTCACTGTCGAACTTTGGCGAACGCCGGCAAGAAATGGGAAGGTGCGAGGACAAACAGCGACAGCCAGCTCAATCGGCCTAATGGCCCCGTCGACTCTGCATTAAGCATTGCATTATACATGACAGGTCCATCAGCCGCCGTTTGGCCGCGGCGGGGCGAGAGGCGGAAAAGCGCAAAGTCTCGGAATAATTGAGGAGTAACTTTCGGGGCGAATCGCCGAGGGCTCGCGTGGGTGGGAGTTGGAAATGCTGACTGGAAGAGTGACGGCTCTGCTGGAGAGTCGGCCAGCTCGTGGGACAGCAGGTAGTGGACCAGGATCCGGACGCTCACCCCCGCCCGTCAAGGCCGAGTCTCTCCCTTTCGAGCAGCGCCGGCACTTGGACGGAAGTGCATTATTTAAGGGATAAGTAGGTTTGGCTGGTGTCAATCTCGAGCCTCGGCTTCCGCCGGCATGTAAAATAATTTACATGTGGCAATTAGGCGTCTTGTCCATAACGAGACTGGAGGTCGGGTGCTGGGGTGGGTGAGGAGTCGCCGGGAGGACAGCGTTCGCCCCTCGGAGAGACGTGGTGAGGCGGCGCCGGAAGCGCGCAACGTGACGCGAGCCGCAGGAAGTAAGGGAGCCTCGGGCAGGATGGAAATATTTTGCAAAATACGTGGGCTCGACAAAAGTCGCTCGACCAAACAGTTTCACACTCGGACGCCTTTCAATGCGCTACAAGAAGAAACTCAAGGACCACGGGGGGGGGGGGCGTTGAGCGATAGTCGATGGTCCGGCCATTGGGTAACAGTGGCCTCCAGCTGCAGTGCAAAATGTCACGTGTTATGTTAATTGTGTGGGTGGGCGTGGATCGTTGCCCATAATGGTCGGCCAATGGTTCGCCGTGACTTTCCGTCCCAATCAACGCAATGTGCGTTCCCATCTTACATTTTGCTTCCCACGGTTTGGCGAGCGGCGGCTCAACAGGCCAGCCACTTTACACGCACGCAATGCGCGAGGCCAAAAGAGTAAAGCACCTTGAGAAAGGCCCGTATTACGTTCGTTGGCAATGTTTATTTGTATACTGGGCAGCCACCTTGACGGTGGGCTCCTTCCTTGGCAGCAACGTTACAACGGCAACGCGACTCGGCTGGCCAAAGCATCTCAAGTCAGGAAAATTAGCGAGTGGAGGTGCGATGGGTGCCACGTGACCGACATCGGCACCATCGGCCACACACACACACGAGCCGGGACAGCGCGTATGCTTGGCGACTCGTGGCCAACTCGTCGGCTGCGGAGCCCCAGGAGTCCTGATATGGGAATTTTTGGGGCTGATTTGGTGGGGAGCTCGGCGAGACGATAAGGGTTGATTGTGCGTGAGCTGGTGGGTAGGTTCGATGGGCAGTGCGAGGGGATCGGAGACGTGAAATTTGCACTAATTGGCGAGCCAAAGCCATGGCTACTTGTGATTATTATATATAATATTATATTAAGGCCCGCTACTCGTGAGAGGCGCTCTCGCCCATGAAAAGCGCCACGATCCACAGCCTATGAGGGTTGGGTGGAGGGGGGGTGAGATTGAGGAATGGAAAAGCAGTGGGTGTGCAATTAGAGGGGCAATTGATGGGCAGCGACAAAAATATGATTCCAGGTATGTTGGCTGGGAGGGGGGGGGCATTGCCCAGATGGAAGGATGGATCGGCGTGGCATCTGCAAGTTCTGGAGAGTCTGCTCGGTCCGTGGAAAGTGTTGGCGAGGTCGTTGCATGTGTGCAGGTAGGCGCGGGGGAGGGAGGGGGGTGGCTGGCTGGCTGGACCCCTAGGAGATCGAGGTCGAGATGTAGGACTCGGGTGGTTGGTTCGCGTGAGAGTGTACGAGTGTGGTTAAGAGGGTACTTGGGAGGGCACGTGTGTTGTAATATGATTTTGCCGCGCATATGCTTGTGTTGATTAAATTTTTCTAAAAGCACTTTTGGCTAGTAGGGCCGAGTGTAGGGGAGGAGTTGCTTCCGCGACGTTTGTGGGTGGAGGGAAGAAAGGTGGTGCGAGTGATGATCGCTCCAAGCATTTACGCGTGAATGCTGCTTGGTGATATGCAATGGACAAAAGGGGTTGTTATTGTTGTTTTTGACTGGTTGGTTTATTAATTTGTGTACCAGGGGAGTTTAATGGAGTGAGGGATTTCTAAGGTTGCGTATGACTCTTAATGCGTGCGTCTCTAATCGATAAGAAAATTATTATTATATGTGCGTATATATGATTGCTGGAATTCTTGAATTTTCTGTGAAACTGACATGTTCATTTGTTTCTTTTGTTAAATTAAAGCAATGTAGATTTTGAGAATAGTAATGTTAATGAGAACAGTAATGTTTGAGAATAATTTGGAATATTTATACTTGGCGTCGTAAAAGTGCAGATTTTCCTCCCATTTTTCGGAGAATTAATTACAGTGAATTGACGAGGCATTAAAAAGAGTTAAGTAAACGGGGCGAGCGAGAGGGGAAGATGAGCATTTTTACCTTCGTGGGCCACGTGTCGTATGAAAATCAAAATGCTCTTGTTGAATGATTTGGCCTTGACTGTACATTATTTAATACAATTGGGAGAGTTGAGCAGGTTAAGCTTTTATTTATCAGAGTCGATAATGGCAATATCGTTGCAAGGCCACATTACCCAAGTACTTGCCGCTGTAAAGTCGTGCCAATTTTAAGAAAGTAATGCCTTGCCACTCAAGTACTTGAGCTTATTGTCCAATAAAGCTCGATCGAAGAGTGCGTGCGATATAAATGCACAGTGCTTAGAAAAATTGGATGTTGCGGAAGTGGCGGGAAATAAAGTTCGTGGCCACTTCTCATTGGACGGTGGGGGGAATTTTTAATAAAAACCTTGGCACAATCGAGATCCCAGTAAGAGCTTTTTCAATTCAAGGACCCGATCTCGTGGCTTTTAAACTGGGCATTGCAGTTTACGATATTCAAGGGGATAATTTTTCAACAGATGATTTGCGACTAAGCGCAATGTATTTGCTCGTGTGCGGTCATGCGGGAGACGAAAGTTCAATCTTAGTTCACGCTTAGTCGAGCTTTTTGGTAAACAAACTCGGCCAAGTTTCGTTAAAGTAACGCAAGCCTCGGACGAATGAAGGAACGGCAGTGGACAGGAAGAGGAAGCGATGAGCTTGTTGTACATGATTTCCAATACCATTTAAAGATCTAAGCAAGAGCTTGAGGGTAAATGCAGCCTCCGCATGCAAAGAAATACAAATTGCATTACGTGCGCCTGGCCACGTGACTGCATGCGCTGAGATTTCATTGAATGTGTTTATCCATGAGCCGACAGATTGCGCTTAAGCGGGAAGGTGGAACGCGGGCATTTTAACTCGTGCGATAATCGAAAATCGAGCAAGAAGACACAACCTTTCAGAGCTAGATGCAGCCCCGTAATAACCTCGGCCTTTCAGCTTCATATCAAAGCCAAAGATCTAATTTAAAACATTTTTTCGTCAAAAGCGCTTCCACCTGCCTGCCACCCCCCCCTGCCCCCGCCGCTGGCTGTCACAAATCAAACGGCCGGGGAGAGCTTAGGGCCTCCAACCAATACAGCCGGCAGAGGAGAAGTTCATTTGGAAATGCCAGGGAGGGACGGAGGTAGAGACAGGAGGCCAGAGTCCTTGGAGCCGGAGCTCATTCCTACTCACGACAACGGAATTGCAATGCAAAGAAAAATCCATCTCCTCGACAAGGACAGCATCTCGGGCGCTGTTGGTGAAAGGGAGCGCAGACAGGGGACAACAATTGACTCCATAATCGACAGCTCCCGACATCAAAGTGCTGCCAATCCGTGGAGACCCCCAACTCCTAGACAGCCGACGAGCCGCGCAGTCCCCGGGTTATTTCAGCGCTTGGGCGTCACTATTCGCCGACTCGCCTCCCCGCCCTCGAAATCTTTCACTATCGGCGCCCTTCCCTCTCCACTTGTTACATACCCGTCTCCCCAACCACCCACCCACCGCCACCCTCGCCTTACCGCGGATTCCAAGCAGCCTCGATGAGGCGGATTTCACGGCCTCGTCAAAGCCATTGTGGCCCGCAGACTCCAAACGATCTTCCGCGCCGCACGAATCACAAACGAACGCAAACATGCGCACCAAGCAGCACACGGATCATCCTCGTCCTCCGCAACTGCCGTGCCCGCTGAGAGCGTAATCGAGAGCGCCAAAGGCTTCGGGAGCCACACTCACTTGCAGTCTTCCGGTGGATCATTGCTATGGATCATCACAAGGCAATGTCGGCCGAAGGATTTTATTGCCTCGTTGGACTTTTGCTGTTGCTTCTTGTTCTGCGAAGTCGAACAATCGGCCCTCGCATTCGTTGCTTCATCCCCTAAGCGACCCCCCCACCCCCATTTATTCTCCCACCCATTCACCTGTCCATTGATCTGGTCTCGTAGCACCGAGCGACAATCTCACACTGATAATGCCTTTTCCCAACTCGGCAAAACTCCCAAGCGCCGATTCCGTAAACTACACACAAATTCCCACAGAGCGTGTCTCCTCCAGTCAGTTGGGAGGCGACCGCGATCGGCTTCTTCAAGGTCCCGCCGCCCCCCCGGCCCCTTTGCTGAAATGCCCCTTTGAAGAAACTTTGCTCGACTGTATGACACGGCATCAACCTGCCGGACATTTATCCCCGTCATTGGTCTTGAGTTGAGGTGTCCGGGCCTCGTTACTCTCGTTACATTCGTTACACACACGGCCGCAGTCCAACAATCGGCGAGCCGCCCGAGGCAGTACTCCGATTATGCGCAGAGTGCCCACCAAATATTATTACACGCCAGACCCTCCTCCGGCTAATAACAGTGATAATGGTGGTGGTGGTGCTGGGCCCGCCAACTCACGCGTATTGCCAATCAATACTCTCCGACTCGCGAAAAGTCCAAATAACGAGAAAGCCTCGGTGCTCGAGGCGCATTAACAATTAGCGAGCACGCGAAAGCCGCCGATCGATTGCCCAGAGAAACGAGCGCCGATCACGCGACTCCCCTGCTCGACCCGACCCCGACAGTCTGCGCATTTCATCCAATAATCCAATGGCTAATCCCAACTGCCGAATGATCGCTAAAGCAGGGACTGCGGTGTGTGCGCCGCGCCATCTAGCATCGAGAGCTCAAACCGCTCGCCATCCAACTGCCCGACTCGCAATTAATATCCAACGGCGGCACTTGCAATGGAGATTTGACACATCGTGGCGCCTCTCACTCGCGCAAGTGCGGCAATGTGCTTGGGCGAGAAATAAGATTTGCGTATTAGCCCTCGGTGACAGTGGCCGGTGGAGGGGACGTGAGTTGGCGGCGAGCGTCAACCGGTTCCTGATGAGGTCGGGACTGGAGGGCTGGAGGATGAAGGCAGAGTTGTTGTACGGGAGCTTTGTAGCAAGGCGGGGTGCAGAGTGGGTGTAAGGGGATCGAGATGATAGGAGACAATGATGATAATGGGAGTGGGAATTGAGTGGGGTCCAGGTATTTTTTGAGGCGGTCGGAAAGAATCCGAGGAGTAATTAATAAGCAGAGGGCAATAGGACCGCAGGCTTATAATAAATGTCTTTGGGGGGAGGTGGGCGGGTGTAAGTAGGACTTTTGAGATGCAGGGTCTAAAGGATAATAAAGGATACTAGAGGATAAAATGTAATGGGCTGTAATAAGAAGGAGGAGGCTTGGAGGTGTTTAGGTTGGCAGTGCGGTTGGCGTTGGCGGCATGGCGACTCTGCCAAAAGTTTGTTGATTAGCCAAAGTCCGTATGTTGGCAGTTGTGTTTTTTTTTCTTTGGCGGCTGTTTGGGTAGATGTGGGGGTGGGTGGGTGGGAGGGGGAGGGAGGGGAGCGTGGGAAAGGGGGGGGAGGTAAGGGAGCATGGAAAAGGGGAGTGAGGTGAGCATGAGGGGCACAGAGAGGGCTACGAAGGTAGGGATTGAAGGAATTGGAAGGAAGTGAAAGTGTGGAGGAGGGAGGGACGTCGTATAACGGGGATCATTAATTAGAGGAGAATTTTTGGAGCAGAGGGTTGTCGGAGGGCGTGCATGTGGTAGAAGATGATTGAAGATCGCATTGGTCTTGCCACTACGCTTCGCCATTGAAGTTCTTGTTGTTGTTGTTGTTGTTGTTGCAGCAATTGGGCGGACCAAGTGGGACAGGAGGGATTAGGACGGAGGTTCGGCAATTTTTAAAAAGTTGAAACTCTGACGCGACGCGATTTAAAATCATTTGTTGGTTATGTTATGGTAGTCTTGTGACTGCGCGGGGCGTGTTTAGTACAATTTGTTGGTGTGGTGGTATTCGCATTAATAATAATAAATGGAGCTGCGTAAGGCAAAGATGGGAGCAATCTTTATCATTGGTTGGCTGTAAGGTCTAAAGTGTTGGCATACGAAGGTCAATGTGTGCGAGCACAGATATCGCCGCAGTGGTTGGGTTGAGGAAAAATATGGCAGTGCGGTGCAATCGATCGGTAGAGCCGTGACTCTATAGCTACTAATTTGAAATAATATATAAAGCGTGGCATTTAATGGCAATGAGATCGTGTTTCACAGGCGCAATTATAACTGTCCCAATAAAATGTCTTCCCGTCGCACTTTACGAGGGAAACGGCACGGGTTGCAGCACTGCCGGTTCGCGCGTTTTTCCGTGACCGTAAATTCGCCTACGGCCATACCTGCGTACGCAAATAAATAAATAAACATACGTACATGTATATTTATAAATGCACAAGTATACGCATAATTACGGGCGCACAGGCACACCGACACGCGCGCAGAATGCAAGCACCAATACACGTTGTACACCCCTCGCTCTCTCTCTCTCTCCCTGTCGAATCCTCGGAAGGGGGAATCGCAATTTCGTTGCGCGAGTGATTGTGCTTGTACGAATGCAGAATTGTAAACGCAGAGACACTTTGCGACTTGAAGCGTCAAGGATTGGCGAGAAGAGTTAGTGAGGTGAAATGTACGTTTAGTCGGTGTGCGGAGGCCAGGAAATAAAGTTCGAGGCAATTGGCGCCGATCCTATCTAAGGCTATTGATTCTCGATCGCTCTATCAATTCGTTTCTTCTGCACTCTTTGTCCGTCTCTCCCTCCCTCTCTCTCGTTCGGGTTCCTCGGCGCAGTATCCTTGCAATCGAGAAGTTATATCGATTTGTCGCTCGCAGTAAACAGAGACAAACATCTCCTCAAGGCAAATGACAAGAACTTTAGGGCCTCCTCACATTTATTTACACTTCAAAGGCACTTGCTAATGAACGCTCATTATCCCATGATTTTTCATGCACTTATTGATTCGATTATTCGCCTGGCGAATATTTGATTTATTACTCGCTCGTTGAGTTTACTGTGCTCGGCTGTCTAATACATTCTTTCGTCGTGATAAGAAGCGTCTAATTTTTGTTTGTAATGCTTGTTGAGACTAAATCAAAGTTTGATTAAGTAAGTATAAGGATAGCGAGAGCAATTCTGGATAAGACGAACGTCTCTTTAATTAAATATTTGATTGCAATCTCACGTAGTTGTCGTAAATGTTAATTTAATTGAGTGCAACGTGCATTTAAATTTTATAAAATATTTCACAACTGCAGCAGCAGCAGCAACAACAACAACAACAACAACAACAGTAATCTTGTTTTTTATTAAAACGTTAGTTTTCAAAAGACTTGGGGAAATGAAATGCAATCAAGCGATAATTGTGATTGAATGCGCACGTATCGCAAGCAAACTCTTCCTAATTAAGAATAATCGACGAGTTAAATTATCCACGCGAGCACTGCTCTCGATAGCCTCTAATGAATTAATAATGCACGCGGACGTCGCGCATGCGCAACAAAAAGGTTGGCCAAGGCCTCGACGCCGCTCTGTTCGCCTCCCTAAAAGCCAAGCCTCAACAATTCATTTGCTTCCCCCCTAGTTTAACCATACTTTCTCATCAAACCCCTTAAACAATAACCATCCCCACCCCACCCCACGCCTCCTCAAATTCCATTATTACATTACGACTTTTAATAATAAACTTTTTAACAATCAAGCCGTTGCACTATCTTCCCCCGGAAAACCAAGATTTTCTGCTTTTTTTACGTGGTTACGGCACCTTAAATACGCCAACTCGTACTACTAGATTCACCTACTAATCTATTATGATTAGAGACTTGCCAGCTTCACGGCAACTCGCACACTTTCTCTTTCATCCACAACGCTTACATCTTTTCCTCCCATTGCCACTCGGCTGACCAGACTCAACAACATTGCGACTCCCTGAGACTCTGAGCACATCGGGACATTTAATGCCAATAGCGATTAATGTTCAACCAACAGCATCTCAAAAACCCTGCATCCGCAAGCAATTCATTCGGAGCAAAGCACTCGTACTACTTGACGACTGAGGGCTTGCGAGTTGGTACTGAAGACTCTGAAAAGTCACCTTGAGCCAGACATTCTAAGTCCAAATCGCGCGGCTCCCACTTTTGCGCCTAATGGAACGTCGTGGGCCAGGTAACTTCACCGACATGTCGCGTGGCCTCGGCTCCTCGGCACTACCGCAGCCATCCGCAGCGGCAACTTCCCGACCCCCCACTCCCGACGATCAGCCCGCGAACTTTTGACTTGCCGCTGCGGAATTTTTCTCCGGCGGCGGACGGCTGCTTGGTATACAGCTCGGCTCGCCTCCGCAACGCGAGAACGGAATAATTCATGGGATGAGGGGCCCCCCTCCCCCTCCGCTAATTAATAGCGCTCACTAACGAACAGCGGGGATGGCTTAAAACTTGCCTCGTATTTTAGCGGCACCGTTAATCGGCGAGTGGAGCGGCTATTGGAATTGGTAGCTGGAGGTGGGGCTGCGGGTGCGGCGTTGGAGGTAGGTTGATGAAAGGCCGGGAGTTGGGGATTTGAATGGGATGATTTGAGCGGGCAAGTCGGCTTTTAAATCGAGCCGCGGTTATTAAGTAAGTTGTGCTGGGGGAGTATGGCTGCTATTGATTTATCGGGGGGGGGGGATGAGGGAGGTCAGGTATGGACTAATTATGGGGCTGCGGGTTTGAAGGTTGGCTGGGGCGTGTTGAGGTCAATGGCTAGGAAGGATGTTTTTGGCTGTAAGGTTGTGGGGTGGCTCGTTTGTTTGTTAGTTGGTTTGGCTTAGGGAGAGGGGGAAGTGTGGCGCGATAATTGAAACGAGGTGCATTGGAATTGTACGAGGAAAGCCTGCGACGATTTCTTTAACGAGCCGAGGCTTTCGTTTGCGTGCTTTGATGGTGTGGTGGCGGCATTCGGAGGTGTGCATTTGAATGTTGAGGTTGTGGCCGGTCGTGTAGGGGAACATTGGGGAGGGAGGCTTTGCGTGTGGCACATTGAGCGCGGCAATAATTTTTCGGCAGTCGCGAGTATTGCCGAATGTTAATTGCAATTGCGAGTCTTGGTAGTGTGGGCTTGCGCGGGGCACACGTACGCAAATGTTTGTTGGCGGGAGGTGACACGCGCAGGCAGAGGCAAACAGGTTATTGCACTCGCAGACGTAAATTGGTTTTGGAAGATGTGATTTTCCAACTGGCACGTATCGTCACTTTGTCAATTAGCATAGATCGTAGATCTCGAGCGTAATAGATTCGCGGTTTGACCGAGTTAATTAACGAGAGCTCACACGGAAGGATTGGATTCTCGTCGGTCGATTTAAGGCAAAGATAATGCATACAAACGAGCATAAAATTGCCCTTTTCGCGCGACATGCTACAAAAATGTCAAACTCTCAACGATAATTGACCGGTCAAAATCGTTAAAGGATAAGCGCCGTTGTAATTTAATTTTCGAAACGGCGAGTGCGCGCGCATCAATCTGTGCCTATAGCATTGGAAAAACAAGAGTAATCGAGGCTCTATTAATCGAGGCCATCAGCCGAGGAATATCCACGTGCGAGTGAGATAAGAACAGTGGGATAAAAGGAGTGCGTCTTGCGAGTAGTTTTTCGCAAAATCGACTTGAGCACTGGCTTCGACGATTGCGCAGTGCGACGACAATTTGGTGCGCTACGCAAGTAACCGACATTTCTTCGTGATCCTCGCGAGAGAAACGAGACTCGATTAGGTGGAACGGCATGTCTTGGCGTGGCTTGGTGGACGGTGGGAGGGGGAGGCACGTTCAACTGCAATGATATTAATGTTGCGAATTAAACGAAATGTGCCGAGCTGGTATACATCAAGTATACGAGGAATTGCGTTCGTGGATTGGGCTGAAATTATTATTACCTGAGCCCCTACGGAGAGTTTCATCGTTTATTGGCTGCTGGTGCGTGGAGGTCGGCGCCGCGAATTTCCAGCGGCGTCAACGATAAAAGCCCATCGATCAATTGGACCGAATGCGCGCAGTTTTCCGGCTGCGATCAATTCTTTCGCTTTTTATTTCGTTGTCGTTGGGCAGCCTCGCGAAGCTTGGAAAACATATTGTTTCGACGAGTTACAGCAGGCTTCAGCGATTTTAATTTATGCGGCTTGAGCGCGTCCCTGTGAAATCGCTTGTTTGCGAAGCGCACGCACACGCATTCGCCAATGAAAACGCTCGCTCCACAAAAGAAGAGCCGCTAACTTTATATAAGCAATATTTTCGTTATTTTGTGACAGTAGGCGATTTTTTGCTCAATGAGCCCAATAAAGGATAAATAATAGCACACTGACAGAGTAAAAAATGAGCCGCGTATTTTACTTTGCAGTGTCGAGGCGAGCCGATGCTAATGAAGCGCGGTTTATGTTAAATGTAGGGAGGAGGAAACAAAAAACGAGGATAAATATTTGTCGAAAATTCGGGCATTATAAATGCCAGAGATATTTCCTTTGCTTATAGCTGCTCTCCACACGACTTGCCCACACTCCTTCGCATAACCATTCTCTACGCATCGGCGTACACTCATATTGCACACGCACACGGAAAATCACAACCACGCTGCCAACGCTGCTTACAATGTACCCAGCGTCCAAGCCACTGTGGCCCATATGCACAACTACATCAACATTGAAAGATAACGACCTCTTCCTCTCTCCGGTAGCCTACCGCCACTGTCACCTAAGATTCATTTTATTCTGTGCTTCTCGTTAGCTCCCGTCCCGCTCCCCGCCCCGACCCCCCCTCGCCATCTCGCCCTGGCTGTCGAAAAAATTTTCGATCGACGGCGCCGCATCACAATGGCTCTTTCACTCCATAGTTTCATCCATCAAAAGCCAGCGAGACACGATTGCACATTACAGAGACGCAGCAATTGCCCCGACACCCACCGACACGGCAATTTTAATTAAATAGGCAGCCCCTCCACAAAAGCACGACGCATTATTTTGGCGCAAATTAGATTTTCCACGTGCAAAAGACGCTCGACCCACCAGCGCCGCTTCAAGGCTCAATTGCCACACCCCGCTCGCCTCTCGCCCTCCAACTCAAAATCCCTCTACTCGTCATCGCCGAGCTCTCGACTCTCTAACGAATCTTGGGCCAGGCGATTAAAAATTCACCGCGTGTGTGTGGTCCCCAACTGCCAGTACTCACACGCGCCATCGTCGGGCCTCCCGTGCACTTTCGCGCTGCCTCCACTCGCTGGAGTGGCCGTCTCGGGGTTGAATTGGTCCGGGCTGCACTGTCATTGCAAGCCACAATATTGCAAACAAACATTGTCGGCTTCATCACAGCCACATTGGCCACCTTATAGCCAGCGGCGGAAGAAACGTTTGATTCGCCGACCTCAGCTTCCCAGGTGGGAGTGCCGAGCTTATCAATTCGTTGAAAACGCTGCAGGTACAAACCCCTCCGTGCCCATAAAGGGAAATTAAATCCTTGGACTCGGCCTAATGCACGCACTCCCGACGCCGAGTATCGAGACAAACTTGATGGCTTCGCGGAAATTGCAGTGGAACAAAGGAAGCATGTCGTTTGCAGGGAGAGCAGAGTCCAGCCAAGGAATTTAGTTGCTCACCGTCCTCGGAGGCGCACACAACCTTGGCTCTACTACGCACTTGGTCACTTTTATCTGTACGACTCGGCAGTTCTATCTGTACATCCACCGACACGCACACAAGCTCACCGACACCCGCACGCGCCCACTCGTGTACGCAAATGACGACAGTAGATAAATAAATTCCGGTAAATGCTGGAGCGCATTCTAAGGCAGAGTGTATATTGTGTTTAGGAGATAATTGCCTTTTTTTTCAAATCGAGCCTACCTTTCTCGCTGTGCTAGTGACGTTAATTGAAGATTAATGTGGCGAGCTCAATTCGATCGATCATAATGGGTGGACAGCGGGGTGGGGTGGGGGGTTAATTTGTGGTGGCAATTTGGCAAAACGAAGCTCGAGTTGGTTGAGGCCGAACGTTAAAGAGTGGGAGGCGAAAGTATTTCTCTGTATAAATGTGGGATTGAAAAAAAAAAAAAATAGTAAAGTTTTGCCGCTGATTTATGCAACGATGTTTGTTTGCTTAAAACTTTTGTTCTTTTCTTTTGCTTCCCTCTTTTCGCTTTGTGCTAAAGTTTCTTCAATAGCAGCCACTTCGGTAAATACGGCAAAACTTTCACAAGTCCAATAAAGCTGATAAATATCGTGGAATATAGGCAAAATAGGTGGGAATGTGTATTGAAATAAACGGCGCCCCAAGCACAATTGCCATACTTTCCAATGTTTTCCATACGCGTAATATTATATTTATCGCCACACTCGTATAAATCCTTACCACAACCAATGAGCTCCCCCCCAGCTCCACAATAATAACTTACTCCTTATAATCGCGATAATCTGCCCCCCCCTCCCCCATTGCACTTTCCCACGACTTTGGCCTCGCCCCGCAAATTAATTGACCCGTCATAAATCCCCCGAATTACCGCGAATGACCGATATACCTGCACCCGCCGAGCGCAAATCTATGCGCCAACGCAATTCATTCGTAGGCTTGCAAATTACTTTACAACCTCCCCCCCAGCCAGCCCCACATTTCCAACGACAAAAGATTTCAACCTCCCCCCAGCCCCACATTTCCAACGACGAGAGATTTCAACCTCTGCCCACCCCTCCCGCATCGCCGCCAAACCCGCCATTACCAGTACCATATTACACCATTATCATCGTCAATGTTATTTTCGATTTTAGCAGCAGCATGGCCCGGCAGTGCCCACCCAACCTCAGACGCAGCTCCAGAATTTTCGTCAACGCCATTCGCAAGGCCAACAACACCTCAGCCTTGGCCCACCTCCTCAAGCACGGCGGCCACGCCATCGCCAACGACTACGACGGCAACAGCCCCGTTCACCACGCCATCTTAGCCGACAATCTACGACTCCTCGAGCTCCTACTGCAAAGCGGTGCCGAGGCCGACGCTGCCAACAACGCCGGCCTCAGGCCCTACAACCTCGCCCTCCAGCTCAACAGATTCCAACACATCCAACTGCTCCTCGAGCACAACAAGGCCCGCGTCAGCATCGACGACTTCCACTCCCGACTCTGCCACTTCCCCGACCACCTCGTCAACCTCTTCTACGAGCGCGTCGACGTCAATGACGTCAGCTCCCTCGGCTACACCGCCCTCCACCACACCGTCAAGCGCGACGACCTCCGGGGCGTCCGACTCCTCATATCGAAGGGCGCCGACGTCAACAGGCCCTCCCTCCACGAGGGCTACATGCCTCTCCACCTCGCCAGGTCGGCCAAGTGCGTGGAGCTGCTGATCGCGAGCGGAGCCGAGCCCAACACCAAGGACAAGTACGCCCGCACGCCCCTCTGCACGACGGCCCTCAAGGCCCGGAAGGACCTGATCCGCGACTCGACCCGCACCGAGCAGGCCCGCATCATTCGCACGCTCTTCGAGAGCGGCGCCGACGGCCTCGACGTCATCTACGCCGGCAGGATCGACCTCGAGTTTGGCTCCGACTGGAGCTCGATGCACGGCCTCCGCG
>JAPYYT010000775.1:0-44977 GCA_030522565.1 Ceratosolen corneri | reverse complement strand
ATGTATTTTGTTGTCAATAAAGTAAACTATGATCTCCTTACCTAATAGACACTGTATAATTGTCATTAAATGATTAATATTTATTTTATTTTCATTTTTTTAATTGTAACAAAGAAAATAAAATCTTTATTCTTATTTTTCTTATATCTTATATTTTATAGTCAATCATATTATATGGTCAATTAATAATTTTTGCATTAATTTCATTTTTGATTATACTATTTACAAATATTTGAGTTAATTTTTTAATTCCGAAAAAAGTCACACTATACAACAATTATAAACATTGAAATCTAAATTGAGATATAAATATGTTTCCCTCTTTATTATAAATGTTAGTTTTAATTGAATAAAAGAAGCTTACGTATGATTCCAATCATTTGCAAATTAAATTACTTATTTCCGAAATAATGTGCTAATTGTAATGCCATATGTTTAAATACATTATTTAGTACTACATTAAATTTGTATGTTTCTAAAATTAATTACATAATCTTGATTTTATTATGTACTTTAACTATTGACTATGTATTACATTCCAATACTTTATCGTCTGGCTATTTTACTGGCACATTTTATTAAATTTTAATACATTTATCACTCACCAACTCGTTGAAAATTAAACAATGAGTTACTTGCTATGTAATTCATATTCATGTAGGAAGTTGAAATTTCATAGTAAAGAAAGGAAATGAAATGGTAGTTTTGTGCAAACTCTTTTGTTAGATCTTATTATTATCTGCTATTACATATCTATTATTTAATAAATATTTAATAAATAGTTTAATTACATTTTGTTTAAATTTTAATACAGTTATGTATTTAAATTTTAATACATTTATCACTCACCAACTCGTTGAGAATTAAACAAGGAGTTACTTGCTATGTAATTCATATTCATGTAGGAAGTTGAAATTTCTCAGTAAAGAAAGGAAATGAAATGGTAGTTTTGTGCAAACTCTTTTGTTAGATCTTATTATTATCTGCTATTACATATCTTGTATGTATAAATCATCTCAATTCTCCAAACTACTTAATAATTAATTTCCACTAATATTATTAAACAAGAAAACTATAAAAACCGAGTTTAAAGTTATACATATCGCCAATGATAGAGTGGAATATTATACTTTTACAGACTCTCGTAACAAATTATACTATCGACCTTCAGAATTATGCAAATTAGATGGGCTATAAAAAACGATATATGATCCAGAAAATTTCATTTTTCATATATACAATAACAAGCAATAACTCATTATTTGTTAATGTAATTTTTATCAACTGTGATCATATCACAGTCTAATAGATGCCAACGCTACACATTTAATAATTACGAAATTACGTTACTGTGTGTTTGCAAGGATGTATATAAAGTTTTGCTAGATATGAGTTTTAATTAGACAATTATTACGTTATTTTCCAGTATTATTATCGGACAATTTTCAATTCTCTACTGAGTTCAATAAACCAACCAAAATTTTTAAAAAACTTTCTCTTTTTTAATTATCTTGTTAATTTTTTTTTTTAATTAATATTAAATAATTATACATAAAAATACAACAAATGCTCAGCATTTGTGTCAAAAAATTATTTTTATCCAATAAATATTCTCAGCTAAACTTTAATTTGAATAAAATCTGTATGAAAATAAAATAATATCCATATATAGAAGTCAAAATTCACGAAGTATTAAATTTTGTAGATATTTAAAAAGAAAATACATGATATATTAAAAATAATAATAATAAAATAATTTTAAATTCATGTTTATACCTTATAAATGTCATATGGAGATGTAGAATAAATTATCTTAAATATTCGTATTTTAGATATGTAAGCCATTTGGAAAAATTGTTACAAAATATATACATATCTTAAATAAAATTGAAGTTCATCAATATTTATTAATAATAATATGTTTTATTTCAATTTAATACAAAATGATACGATATTAGGCGTATAATTATTATAGTATTATAGTTAATTATTTTATAATTAATTACATAATTATAGCGTCAATCAGTAAGAAAATTTAAAATAAGTATAATATATTATATTTTCAGTTAAAAAATAATAGTTTTGTAGGTTGTCTCGGTAATGCATTTATAAACATAAAAATGCATAATATACAAATGATCTTATGATTATTGTAAACAAGCCGGATTTTCCACGACTGCAACATAGTTGTGATATTAATATTATAAATGCCATAATATCATAGTATATTTATGTCCGAAATAAATAAATACCAACTTTTTAAAGCATGCATAAGAACTATTTACATCACATCACTTTTGTGCACACAAATCCTCAAAGACAATTATAAAAACATAAGAATACATATTGATGAAATGGAATTATAATCTTTCAAGCATTAATATAAATTACTTTTAATATAAATTTATCATTAATATAAATAAACTGTAAGAACAAACCATTGATTTTTATGGATAAAATTCCAAAGAACCTCAGAGCTCATGAAGCTGAGCGTCGACCTCGAAACTCACCCGACTGATCTAGCCTGCACCGAAACTCATCATTCACGAATGAAATGGGTGGTGGGGTGGGGGGTTAAAATTAAGAGCAACTCGTTAAGCACGCGATAAAATCACTCGGCAAATCGACGGAACATCCGTTACTTCAAGCTGCACACACAATCTGCCATGCCGTCCTTTTCCGTTTTGAAATTCCCCTCTGTGAGTGCTGACTTCCAATCCGCGACGACACGAATAACGCAAAACAATCGACAAAGCGGGTGGCGTCGCGCCAATCTCGGAAAAATAGGTTATCGATCAACCTCGCCCCCGCCCTCCCCACACAAGGGTACTAACTTTGACTTTCGGCGAAAAGTTCACTAGTAATGGTAGCTCCATTATCTACGCAGCTGCGTCCGTCTGCGTCACTCACTCTAGGTCAAACCCATTAATTCCTCGTCGGCAATATTGGTGTTTATATTACCTTTCCCTCTAGCACTTTGCAATTTTGTGCATCAAAGGACAACCCTCGCTTATTGAGTATATGCGAGACTGCAGGATTCTATTAGTGACCGCAATGAGATTGCGAGTGAAATAGAATATTTGAAAATTCATAATAATGCAATGGAGTATAATCGTCGATAGTTTACTATAAATACTGTAAGAGTCACATTTTAAACAATTTATATTATAAAATCACAGTCTCGATCGACTGATAAAAGGAGTGAAAGAGCCAGCTGGTTAATTATCTTCAATAATGGAAAATAAATGTTCATATTTAAAGAAGGTATTATTATTTTTAAAGTTCTGAAAATAAATGCCAATAAGCAGATTATAATTTAAAATTTTATAGGAATACAGATTTTTCGAGTAACTGAATTTACTATTATGAATTTAAATCGAAAGAACTAATAATTTATATTATTCTAATTTTAATGCTTGCAGATGATGATAAATGGCAATATATGTTGCAAAGTTAAAGCTATCAAATATAATTTATTCGTAAAAATTAAAATAGCCGATTTATAAGCGCGCGGTAATGAACATAATTATCTTAAATAGGATAATTCACTGCTCATAATATTCAAATAGTATCTATAAGTACAGTGCTGACAAGAACTTATTTGATGGCGCATTTAAAAGTTACGTACCTATTGTGATATTGCGTTAAAATAACCTTAAAAAGAAAGCTGTAATTATGATACAATTTTTTTAAGTGATGGCAATACATAAATTTCATTTTCATTGCTTATCTTTTTAATACAATATTATTTAAGGTAATGATAAATATTCATAATCAGCTTCGCTTTAAAAATTTTTATATAAAAAAATAGATTAAACACTCAAAGTAATAATGATAATAATAACAACTACAATATAAGCTTTATGCTTAATAAAGGCATCTTGTTAACTATACTATACCTTTTACAAGCTCAACCTAATATAGTAATAATCAATACCATGATTCTGAAAATTATTACGTCCAAATATAATAAAAAATATTTATTTACCGTATATTAGCTACCCATATGTTAATAAATTACATCCAATTCTTTGTACAATATACTCTTAAGTTTTTAATGCATAATTTAAAAACCATATTCCTATTCAAAACCATGACGTGACAATAGGAAAATAGGCTACAGTTTATTTTGGAAGGAATTATACCACATATTGTTATTTTAAATTTTATCAATGAACGTAAAAAATTTTGGAACTATTGACTATATTGTACTTGGTATTTTCATATCTCTTGGAATTGATCAATTTATAGAAAATTATGAGTTCATGGTAATTTAGAAAATTATATACTGTAGTCATAATTATTTGAATAATTATACAAAGTCTTTTTTTAATTTTAAATATCTTTATGCACGATTTTTTTTTAATACTTTCATTTGTCTCAATTTCACAAAAGGTCACAAGATTTTCTATTATATTTCACGCTTACATTTTTATACTGAAATTTGTAAAAAGTTCTAAAAAATATATGATGTAAGCCATTTTTCATTTTCAAAAACATTTATACAATAATGAATTCCATTTATAAAATAGATGTTTAAAATAAATTTGTTTAAAAAAATTTAATAATAATTGAAATTTTAAACTATTTAATGTATTACTTAAAAATCTAATTTTAATTATATAATCAGCACTATATTTTATGTGGATTTAATATAAGAGAAATATAGATCAGTCTTCATCAATTGTAAACAAAATTAATCTATTATAATGAAAAAATCAGTATATAGTTTTTTTACTTGAACTAATTCTTTTATTTTGTAGATTATAAATATAAATACCGCTAATTAACATAAATTAAATCTAATTATATATTATTTCAATAATTACAATAGAAAGTATTTACGTAATTACTTATGACTTGGTATAATGTATTCGAACCGTAGATTAGAACAATGAACAATGTAAATGAAGGTCTTACATAAATCAAAGTGTTCTATTAAAGTAGTAAAGTTGTTTTTCTTTTTTGTTACATGATCGATAAAAGATACTACAACTTGCACGCATATATATTTTATATTTTTAATTTTGGTCTTAACACATGTAAACACGGATTTCATTTAATGGATTTTCAACATGTAATTGCTAAAATGATAAGAGATGATATACATTCTATTAAAAAAAACATTGAATTCTTTTTTACAATATATTTTATTCTTATTTTTTTTAATAAAAAAAATCCAGCTTTAAAAATATTGCTTTATCTAGTTCGAATATATCTAGGATTATATAAATATTTTATTTGTAATATAAAATAGTCGAATTATTTATAATAATTATCCGTTACGATAATTTTTAAATATTTAAGAGTAGAAGTTCTATTTTTAAAAATGAATGCATTTTAAATGCCTACAGTTACTCAGTTTAATGTAATTTATGTTCGGGTAAATTTCTCATGATATATATCAATAGTTACTTATTTTGTACAAATATATTAAAAAAATTAATCACGTATGATGAAAACACCCTGCATATTTAAAATTTGTAAACGTCTTTTATTAATGGTAAATGATTGTAATATAAAAGAAAACTCTTTTGAAAAAAATTCAAAACAAATTTATAGTACGCATATAGTTTAATGAGGACACAATTAGCTTATACTAATCCATTAAAATATATTATTTATTTTTACTATAATTATAATTAAAATATTTTCTAAAGATAAATTGTTGATTTAAATGAATATTTTTACTTCATAAAACTAAAGTTTGCAGTATTTTATTGTTTTGTGAAATAGAAATGCCTGCATCTTGATATTTATTTTCATAATTCATAATTAAATTTATAATGATATAAGGTAAATTATCTTTTTAATTAAAATCTTGTTTTAGCAATCTCATTCTGATTAAATTCTTGTAATATTATATAATTATAATAAAAATTAATCCATGCAACATGTATTAGAAAATGTAAATAATTTAATTATAATTTATTTACATTTTTTTTACAAAATTTAAATAATATTTGTAAATGTTTTTTATTTCATTTATCGAATTACACAGAACATATACATCGTCATAATGTATTGTGCATTGATATTCTGTTTTGCCAAATGTATTTGGCAAAAAAAAAATTGTACTTATTTATAAATTGTATCCATTAACTCAAACATACATTAAAGAAAACAACGAAGTGCATTGAAGTATTACTTAACAATAATTTAAAATAGCATAATTTAAAATTCTTTTGGTAAAATAATTTTTTTGCTTCGAAAATAAAAATGTATGTGCACTGAAAATACTTAACTACTGTCATGCTTACAAGGTATTGTTAAAAAATATGTTTACTTAATTAATATAGTAAAAAGTCATTAAAATAAAAAAATAGTAAAAAGGTGCCATAAATTATTCATATTCTTTATTTATTAATGATAACATATTTTAAAATTACGTTTTCTATTGAATCAGTAAATATTTATTAAAATAACGAATAATTTTCTAAACTTCTCATATTTTTTTAAATAATGAATATGAATTTAAATGTAAAACAATTTAGAATAAATGATAATATAATTACTAGTGTTCTCAGAAAAATATTTGTTACGTAAAATTACTGAGTAATTAAACAATTAATATTAAATTACTTAAGAATGCAAATAATTTATTTGAATTCATATTCGCAGAAAAATATCTCAAATATAGTGATTATTAGATAATAAAATAATAGCAAAATAATCATATAATTATTATTTTTTTTATTTATTTAAAAAAGAAAAAAATATCACACTTCAAAATTTATTTTTAACGTAGATTTAATGTAAATTTTTTTCAAGAGTTTAATTATTACTGTATTATTGTTTTTAGTACCAAAATATCGAATCAATATATCCCTTCATTATTAATTTTTTATGTGAAGAAATTGACTAACAAACGATATTTTATAATTTAATAATTTCTCCCTCTTAAATAGTATCGATATGAATAAAAATTTGGGATCCCAGAAAATGTTTAGCTGTCTTTATGCAAATCATTCTTCGCATAAATCGTTTATACTTAAAACAAATTTATACCGTTTATTCGTAAATAAAACATTATAATTGATATCAGAATAATTTATTATTAGCCTCAAATTTGTAACCTTAAAGTTAATTTGCTTTGTTAAAAAACATTTCATAAAATTAAACGAGAATAGATATGAAATTAAATTATATATTAGCACATTATAGTTTAGTACAGCTAATTCAAACAACCTGTAAAAATTAAACATTAAAAAAAATTAAAATTTATTTACAATTATTTTTAAAGCTAGGAAAAGAAAACTATATCAAATGATTTTATTAAGATTTATTCTAAAAATAAAAATAGTAAAAGTTTCTCTAAAATAAAATTTCTAAGAATAAACTATCGCTTTATAGAATATTCATTAGAATTACGTGCTGATTTATTTTTATAAATGTTTCACTAATTTTATGATTATTTCAGTTTAAAATATTTCACACATGTATATTCATAAGGATGAAAAACAATTCCTCTGATAAAATATACATTTCACGTGATGAAGAGCAGACATCAATTAGAAGAGAACATATATTTATTTTTCATTAGTGACTGTAATTGTCACGATGTAACTAACGACAATTAAAGATTTAATATTTAAAATTTAATTGAAATGAAATTGAAATTTACTGTTTATTGCATATTATACACAAATTTCTTGGATAAATTTATTAATAAAATTCAATTTTGCTAGAGTATTAGAGTATATAAAACTCTCTAAAATATTACGTATCATATACGTTTAAAAAAATTTTTATTTTTACGTAATATATATATTTAAACTGCTGTGAGAAAAATTGTATGTATATGTTAAAATCACACGTAATATAAACGTATACTTTTATTCACTGTACGTAATGAATGACGTTAGTAATGCTATTTTAGATCTCTTCGGAACTTTTCAGTATATTTTAAATCGTTTTCCGGGAATATCAAAGTTATGCTTTTGAAACTTCTAATATCGTTTAATACTTCATTTAAAATTTTATAACTTTTTCAAGCAAAAAAACGATTTTTTCACTTCTAAACTACTTTTTCGATCTGATCGATTAAAATAGGTATCGTATAAAATACTGTTTTATGAATATGAACCGTTGATAATAAAATCTAAAACTATATTGCTAATTTTTATATCACTGTATCTAGAGATTTTTAAGTAATAATTAGATTAACGTATTGTACAATACATGTAACATAACACAGAATATTATTGTGATTGAAACTTTAGCTAATGAAAAACATGGGGTCATGTTATTAAAAAAAGTATACGAAAAATGAATAAAAAATTTAAAATATATTAATCAGTTGTATATAATAATAATCAAATATCATATCATATTTATATTGTACTTGAAGAATAATGCTAAATGACACTCTGCACAATTCAAGCCTTCCAACTTTATCATTGAAAATCACGCATGAATATTATTCTCATATTTATGGATAGTCATCGATTCCTATTCTCATCTAAAAAATACCATAAAATATTATCGTCTCCTAAGAAGTAAATGTATCTCGAAATACAATGTAATAGTATAAAAGTAAAACAGGCTGGCACGATAAACACAGATAAAAACAATGTCATTTTTGCATACGCACAATCATTAAAAAGAGTGCATAAACGCCAAAAATTTAATTAACGGATAGGAAATTGCACTCTTTTTTTATTTCCTATTCATCGGCTATGGGCTAACGAACTGACTAATTAAAAAAAGCTATTTTTTAAGCCAACTAGCGATTGTTCCTCGAAATTAACGGATTATTCTACATACTCCCTCCCTTTTTAATAACACCAACTCACTCTCTCTCTCTCTCTCTCTCTCTCTCTCTCTCTCTCTCTGCTGAGTCATTTGCCATTTCACGTAAAACACTACACGGTAAAAATGAAGGTTTTCAAAAGAAGATATTAATAGAATTCTCGTCTTGATAACGTTGATACGATGATTTTACATTAAGCCAATAGATTGAATTTATTAATGGACTATTCGCTGATTTTTACATTTCTTTCTATGAGTAATGATTGTACGTACTTAAAATTGTGCAACAACAAATTTAAAAAAAAAAACATTATTAATAAAATTTTATACATTATTATACGGATACGTTATATTAATTTATTTTAGTTGCAAGTTAATTTAAAAGAATTTAAAAGAGCTAAAGTTATCTAGAGAAAAATATTTTTTATACAATTAATATAACACATAATTTCAAAATATCAATTGAATTAAAAATAAATAATTAAGGTACAGCTACAGCATTAAAATGCCATAATTAATGTAATAATTAATAATATTTTATTTGTTTTATTTTTCTAAACGTAAACTTTTATAGCTTTTTTGAAAGATTACAGGTCTTCCAGTGCTTAAACTATAGCCAAATTTAAAATTTGTATGAAAAAAACAAAAAAAATTTTTTAAATTTATTTGTAGTCTATTCATAAATAAATAATATAAATCAATAACTACCTATTATTTAAAAAAGCAGTCATCAAACACTTTTTCTTACAAAAATAACTTTTAAATATTAATTTTTCAAAATTTAATATCATTAAATATGATATATATTTTTTAATAAAAAAATCTCTGATTTATTATTTATAATTTATGTTTATTATATAATCTGAACTTTTAAAAATTACATATAAGATTTTTAATGATGAGTATTTGTTGAATTTTTTGTGTTTAATTAATTAAAGAACATTCGTTTTGACAAAAATGATTGACAATAGCATTTGAGTAAACAGTTTATCGTAGCTTCTTGTGTATATGTTAAATTAAAAAAAATTAATATTTGATAAAGAAATATGTTATTTTTTTTTAAATGTAGTTCACTTTTTCATAAGTAAAGTAATCAAAGATTAATTAAAAAACCATTTGTTCAATTATTTGAATAAGTTTTTATATTTCTTAAAAATAACGTTGTTCAAATAGGGAAAGTAAACAACAATTTTTGTTTGAATTTTAGTACAAAGACTGATATAAAACTTATGATTATTAATAAGTTGTTTGATAAAACTTATATCGCAGCCTTGTAAATTGTTAACCGCAACCTACTCGTTTAATAAATCGTTCAAAAAGAACCCCCCCCCCCCTGATATGCAACACCAAAGAAAGTTGGAAAAAAGAAGTTGAGTCGATAGACACGATAAAAGAAAATTCACAAATAGACGATTTATAACCGACACCAAAAATCAGCACTGGGATAATCCTCTAAAAGACGAGGAAGGGAGGAAGTTGAAAGAAGAAATTCACGAGGGCAAAAAAACTCTCGATGTTCCCATACATCCCCCATCTCCGAAGTTGGCTTTTAGCATTCCGGCTTCCGCACTCATTTCATTATCTGCTTTGAGCACGTACAAAACTCATAAAGAGGGTATCAAAGAAACGAGGGGAAGAGAAAGACAGAAATAAAAATGAAAATAGTTGTGTCTTTTCCCAACACCAGGCCACCATCAACGCCCTCAAATTCAGCGACTGCTCCTGAAGTGCGAGTCTCTGAGTACTTTCTATTTTACGGCTTTCCAAGAAATAATTGCCTTGGCCTACGTACTATATCAGAAAGACTTTTTAAACTTTTTAACGTTGCTTTGGGTATCCATAACAGACGCCATTAGCCCATCGACCAGCGAAATGCAATTAAAATATTAAAGGCTTTCTTAAATGTTTAACTGTAAATCTTCCTTAAATTAACACCGTCAAATACTTTGTATTAGTTTATAATAACAAGTCACTACATTTTGAGTGCAGAAATTTTGGTGCAAATTCTTTATCTTAATGATGAATAATTTTATTTAATAGCACACTGTACTTCCATCCAATGCCCAACAATTCTATTATAAAAATGATAAAAAAAAATAAGTTGATTTGAGTTAATAATTTCAAAATTTTAGGGAAATAAACAATATATTAAAAAATTAATAAACTTGTATAATTGAAAATCTTCAATTTTACACATCCATTTTAAATATCAAATTTGCTTATATTAATTTTAAATATTAAAAAGAATAACTGTACGGCATTATTTTTAAATATTTTATAAATTAGATTATGTTTCTATTACAATTACTTTATTATTATAAAATAAATATTTCTTAAAAATTGAAGAATTATGAATATTAATGTAAATTATTATTATATTTTGCTTCCTCGAGCGATATAGTCAATAAAAAATTATGATTTGTCATTTTATTGAAAAGCATATTTACTTTGAAGTCTACATTTTTAAAAGTTTAAAGTAAACAGTTGTACAAATATTACTATAAATTATCATAAATGGGCATCATTTTTTTCATCAGAAAACAAAAACAAAATTAATAATCAGAATAAAAAATCAAAATATAAAAATTATATATCCATCAAATTTTCATCTATGTTCTTATATATTATATTTTCTTATAAATATATTTTCTTATAGGATAAATTTAAACCAAACCACATCTGAATAATATTAGACGTGGAAAAAATTGAATATAACAATAATTGCACATGATATTTAAAAAATAACAAATTTTATAAATATGTAGTGATAACCTAATGAAATACAATGTATTTGACACTAAGAGTACTACTTTTAAGGTGTTAGTAAAGCCTTTATATCGAATAATTGTCTCCTTTATATAAATGTAATAAACTATAACATTAATTAGCTATTTCATTTTATAAAAGTTCCAACCTCGTTTCTTAATTAACAAATTAATACTGTTTTTTATTATTACGTTTGTTCGCATTGAGTGAATTATTAATTATAAATTATCTTTAAAATTTGCTAAAAAAAATCTTTTACCTTGTTTAAAGAATATTAACAATAATTAAAATATTTATGTTTATTAAATAATTGATTTTACTAATATGACTTTCATAAATCAATAAACACATTCACCGGTATGCAAAATTAAAATTCCATTGCAACCAAAATATTATCAAAGATAACAACGTTTCAACGGCAAAATTTATTTAATAATTACATTTAATACAAATTACATTTTATATTACATTTAATAGTTATCCATTGAAATAAAATCTTAGTATTAATATAAATAAAGGAGTTTAAGAAATTAGAGTAACGGATTACCTTACGCAAAAATAGGATAATCCAAATAGTACTGCTCTATGATTAAAGATTACTTGTATGCCATCAAATAATGATTCAGTATTAAATATCCAATAAGACATAAAACCATGAAATAAAAAATTTAAAAAATTTAAAAATATTATATTTCATAATAGTAATAATTGTACAGATGCACAATGAAATTCTCAAATAATCATTATAATTCATATGAACTCTAATCTGATTAATTAACAAAATTTCTTAAAAAGTATAATCTATATAATAGCTAGGATTCAAAAATAGAAGAAATAGTAATCCAGAAAGTCATATAAACTTATTCCTCTTTTGCATTAGAGTGAGTCTCTTAATCCAATCGTAAATTAATTCACTAATTTATTTAGTTCAAGTAACGCTTAAATCCTTATAATTAATTACCATGCATTTGTCAACGAAGACATTAAAAACGATTATTAGTATAATTAATCCATTTACATTTTAGTATAATTCTAATAATAAAATATATAAAATATTATATCTTTTAGTGGAATTAAAAACATTAACAGAAAATGACAATTAGAAGTAATAACTTTATAATCATATAATTATGTCTAGCTCATCTAAATAAATATTAATTTAATAATAAAAATATAAAATAAAGTATTTGAAATTTTCAAATATAGCTTATATTTATATCGTAAAAAGCGTAATTCAATTTAATATATTTAATTTTTATAGTTATTTATTGTTATATCAAATTACATTTTATACTTTTAATGGATTATACATTACGAAAATACATTTAATATCTAATAAATACAAAATATGATATATTCTAAAAAAAAAAAAAAAAAAAAAAGTAATGGAATTAATATTAATAACATTTGACATCATAAAAATATTTATTACTGTACTTTTAAATTACTTTGTTTCTTACAATAATTAGCATTCCACAATACAACGAAATATAAAAAGCTTTTATACTGTATAGACAGTTATTTTATAAATTAATAAATATTTATTCAACAAAAAATTTACTCGCATGTTTAGTTTCATTATTGAATATCATATTAATGATTATAATTTTATAAATATTTAAGCATATGATAACATGTACTCGTTTAAAATTCTACAAATGAAAATTTTTATCTATTTACGAAAAATTTTTAGAAACTTTTATAAGAAAAATAAAAAAAATAATCTTTATATTTCTTAATTCCTCTAAAGATTTCTAGTCGGCTAATATTGATACTAGTTAAGGTTTACTTTATTAAATTTACTTATTCATTATATTCAACCTTGATTAATGAACTTAAAGTCAAGCACTATAGGTTAATGCGTGAAACTGGTAAACGTTATTCAATATAAATTATATATTTCTTATACGAATAAGTATGTCTTCGTAACAAAAGATATTTTTCAACGATGTTTAAATATCGGGTGAACATAATGAACCATAGTTATAGGTACATAAATTTGAATATTTAACTAATAGTCCAAAAGACAATTTTGAAAATTAATATCTTATCAAATGTTAAAATATAGATTGTAATGAATTACTATCATTAAAAATATATATTCAAAAATATTAATTCAGAAAAACTATTATATTATTATTTTAGTGAATAACTTTATAGTCAATAATATTTGTTTCATTAATAATAGTTACCTAATCAGCTAATTAAACAATAAGTAATCAAACATAATATCAGTATGTGTAACTACAAGTTGACTTTTGTCAAATACCTTAGATGACGTCAGATTATATCAAAGATCTAAAAAAAAATAAACGACCTTGTGCAATGTCATACGCCTTGCAAAGAAATTAGAAGATGTAGGGAGACTATGTCTATAAATTAGACAATTCGTTCAGCGTAATAGTCAAAAATATTTTAACGTAGAAGGTATTTTATAATTTCATTAATGATAAAGAATTTTTGTAATTTTACTCAAAAATAACGATAATAAAAATTTTACATTAGAATGTATAATAGATAATTGATACGTAAAAATTAATTCTCTATAAAACCATATATGCGTAAATCATTATTTTAGGCAGAAATATATTTTTATATTTAATTTATATTTAATTATAAATACATTTGCAATAATTAGATAAAGTACATTAAGTGATTTTAGGAGAATCGAAAAATAAAGGCATATGATTTTAATTTGTAAAAACATAGTCTACAATATACCTTATCTTTTTCACTACTTTAGAGATTTTTTTTATGCAAGATATTAGCCTATTTATCGTAAATTTTTGAAGTAATAATATCGATAGCTTTTAAAAAAATGTGTGACATAAAAATTAACATCAAAGTTTCTTGTTTTTGTCAAAGTTAGTGTGTTGAATTGTATAAAATTAAATAGTTCAAATTGATATTATAAAAATTATATTTAAACATAAGCAATTTAATATGCTGTAGAAATCTTATTGGCAGCTAAATACATTTGAGTGAAAATGATATCAACGTGTAGTTTTAGCAACATAGTTACACCGTTCAATGCTACATTAGTAATAAAATTTTCAATTAATATTAAATGCTATGCAATAACAACATTACTGAAACATCATATTATTAAAATTCTCATATTGTTGCATCTAATAATAATGGTTATTCTCATTATGTCATTAATAATTAATAAACATATTGCATGACAACATTTTATTTTTCAAATTAGAACATATTTCTCTACGAAATATGTAATATCACTAAATAACAGCTGGTCTTTTATTGGCATCAATTTTTTACAAAATAAGCGCGAAAATACCTGCTATAACTAGTAAAACAAAAGAAAAAATCTGTTAAAGAATGCATTTCATCAACATTTTTCATCAATTTCATCAATATTCAATATCAATATCAATTATTCTTGCAGATGCATACGAAAGAAATGTTCTGCTTTTTGTTTTTGGCCTTAAAAAATGAAAGAACATAATGATACGATATATTAGAGTGGTTATGAAGTTAGACAGAGATTATAGCATTGAAAGTAAATTTGATTTTGCTAAATGTGCATAGGAATCACAAATACAAATCACAAATACATACGACATAAGTAAGTAAGCGAATATACGCCGTTGCTTATCAATTATGTCATGCCACGAATAAAGCAACGGTTTTATTATAACGGTTAATATGTCATTGAATTTGAATACAAAGGCAATTACGTTAACTACGTAAGTATCATCAAATGTTGTTCGGACATAATTTAACAGTAGATCTAGTATCTTTCAAAGTTTGATATTTCGCCTTTTTAAAATTTAAGTTTATTATTATTATTGTTATTTATTCTTATTGCTTATTCGATAAATCCCCATTTTTATTTTTTGGGTTATTCTAAAAATGAACGATAACTTTAAAGAAAATGGAATGTATTACTATAAAAATTGACATAATATTAGATTATAAATGTTTTACCGCATGTGCACTTTCTAATCTTCTAAAAAAGTTTTACTACCGTACCTAAAATTTCCAAAAACATAAAATATCAAAGCATAAAATATGAATATTTTTGTATCCACGTATGAACCAAAGATAATAATACATTATTTAAATAGCAATCTGATTAAATCTTACTACTATAAATTTATTATTTTACAATTTTGGAACAAATCCAATTTTATTTAAAAGAATTTCTACATAACATTATTATGTGATATCAAAATTTTTTAATATTTATAGCCAGTAGCTATGATTTATTTATAATATATTTTAGAAATTAATTTTTTCATAAAAATTCGCAAAGATAATATAAAAAATTTACAAAAAGTAAATTATTTTCGTTGTTAATGTATCAATATAGAAAAAACAGATTTTCTAATAAAATAATTACTGTTTGTTATAGCTAATTTATTTTTTCTACATAACTCTAATTTTCTAAAAATTCTATTTAAGATAATAAATAAAAATCAACAAATAGTGTTTAAATACTGTTCAGATTTAATGTTTTTAGAAATGTTTCAAGACTATACAATTATGCAGCACATGAAAATTCATTTATTGTACACATTGTTCTTAGATACATTCTCAGATTCTTTTCAAATAAATGCAATAATAGAACGAAATGAAAATGATACATTAGTTGAAAAAAGATATAAATTGTAAACAAAATACAATATTCAAATTATATTATACACCGCAGATTTGAAAGAATCTAAAAATTTATTATTACTATTGCTATTGTCGATACTGTTACTACTATTACAAAGGATATAATGTATAAAGTTCAACATATAAGTTGAATATGTCTCTATTTGAAATACAAATTTTAAAATGCGTGATATTCGTTTTAAATGGTTTTATGCAGAAAATCGTATTTTACGTGATCGTTAGTTAATACTTATGTATTTTTGTTGTAAATAATATAAGAGAGTTCAAGATTCCAAAGATTATAATAGTGTACATTTCTATATGTGTAAGCAATACAAAATTATTTAAAAAATGATAAATTCTTGTTAAATAAAACTTTAAATACAAATGAAAACTTATACATTGTAAAATTATAATTTATTTTCCTTGAAAATTATACAGTATACTACTAAAATACAAACTAATGTAAATATAAATATGTATATATTTAATTTATAATATATAATGTATAATTATAATATTTAATATATAATTAATTTAATATATAATGTAATATAAATATAGTTAATCTTTTAAGTACATTAGAACAAAAGTCAAACATACTACTAACAAAAATATCAATTACTATATATGTACTATAAAATATTATTTGTAACTAAGACATTTAATGATAAATTAGGCGATAACCATTATGTTGTAACTTATTAATTTTAAATTACTTTGTCATTGCAACTAAAATCAAACTCATAAAAACTTTATAAAAAAATAGTATAAGTATATGCATCTTAGTATTAAACTATATAGACGTTTAATTATAATATTAAATTATCTAATCGATTTTTTTGTAAAAGATCAAATTTAATAATGTTATTCTACATAACTGTAATTATAATATTTTGCAATTGTAGTCTAATATAATCATTGAGATATCAAATCAATACCAAATCAATTTGCATTAATAATTAGGTACAAATTATTCACTAGAGGCAAGAAATTCACTCAATCATAAAATTATTTATATATTGTATTGTGATTAATTATAAAAAGATATCAATATAGCAATAACAAACTTCTGTATAGTATTATATATGGGCATATTCAATACATTTATCAAATTATTACTGTTTATAAATTCATAAAAATAATCAATTACACGCATCTATTTCACAGAAAAATGCCATAACATATAACGTATAAAATGACATAACATAACATATATGTAGAAACGAAATTAAAAACTATATATAAATACTGATATAGATTAAAACACTCATCATTTGAAAAATTAAATTTAATTAATCCACAATATTTTCTAATTTAGTTTATGCAGTTATTTAAAAAATATTAACAAATTCACTATATATTATTTCAAATGTTATTAAAATAAAAAATTATTATTATTATATTAATAGCACGTTGTATATATATATATGGGCATATATATATATATATATATATAACTGGATTATAGTGTAAAATACATTTTATAAAGTATAACTATGAATATAGATCCCTCTTAATAATACTGGTAAACAAAGTATTTTCATTAAGAATATATCCTCGTTAAATGGAAGCTTTTATTATTGAATTTACAATGTAAATGTTTATTTGTGCATTTATTATGAGTTGTTTTCTTACTAGAAATTATTTTCTATATTATAAATATTTTAATTAAAAGAATGAATTGAAAACAATTGAAAATATATTTTTAAATATTAAGCAAATTTTTAAAACACATAAGAATAAATGTCATCAACTATGAATTTGTTAATTTGTATATATCTTTACTCATTAAATTTCAACAAATAATTTAATTAAATTAAAATTTTAAGTAGCCAATATTTTCATGACTTTGTTTGTTGTGTAACATAGATATTAATGTGTCCTTTTTCGTCTGCTATTAAAAAATTTATGAACAATTTTAATTATCAATCAATAGCAGTATATTTTATTATTTATTTATATTAATATAACGAAGAAATATGAAAAGTTTAATTTTGTAAAACTGGATATCATAATATATTAATTAGTAAGTAATAGATGTTACTCATGGTTACTCATAAATCAGTTAAATAATAAAAAATTTATTTTAATGCATACACAATATAAATAAATAATTATAACTAAATCATCAAAATAAACAAAATTAAAATTTTTAAAACGAATAACAAGAAAACTATTCCCTTACCTCAACTTCCACAAATATGATTTTCATCAATTTTTTGTATCATGACATTATTGCATAAGCATAATAAAAATGTAATTATGTGTTTTCTAATCAGAATCTCGTTACGTACTTCTCATGCGATTTTATTGTAACTGCCATTACTATTTACGTTGCATAAAATGATAATGAATGAGTAATATTTAATAAATATAATTGTAATTCTTCTTCGTGAAATTATATATTTATAATGTGTGTGTGTGTGTGAAATGTATATATATGTGAAATGTGAATTTTACATCATCATTATTTTATAAATGCAACTGCAAAAAATATGTATTCAAATTCTATTGTAGTAAAACAAAAGAAAGGAAAATTAAAAAAATATTTGTTTGAATAATTAACGAATGCATACAATTAAATAAAATGAGAAATGAGTATATTTGAAAAAAAATTTTAAATAAGAATAATAAGGAAAAGCACGGTAACAAAAAAAAGAAACGAATAGGTGTACGTATCAATACAAAGAATTAGAATGTGGAAAATTGGTTATTGAAGGGCGAAAGCTTTTTCTGTAAACTTTCCGGAAGGAATATTTGAGATTAGAGATTTGAGGCCTGCACGCCACATGTTTTATTTATTTCGGTAATTCGATCGACTGGAGGTTTTGAGGGGTAAAATTTTGAAGGCGCACTTTTAATTTCAGATGCGCAATAGCGATTTATTATGTCTCGTATGTTACATCATAATAATTATGTAAAAGTAAATGCATGCAGAGTTAAAATTAAAGTGCAAACGAAATTTTAGTTTGTTTGAAAAGTTTAAATTTTTTTAAAATGCTGCATACAAAATAAGAGTTCTCATGGCAACATTTTAATGATATTCTTTATTTTTCCGGAAATATTTGAAATAGGCACTATGATAATTTTCAATACATGTCGTCACTCAATTCAAGAACGCTTGCATAAAAATAAAGCAGAACTATTTTATTATCCGAAGGGTAAGGATAGAGTCTCTTAATTTTTAATTACTCGTAAATTTTCCTTTCGTTCACGATGAATGACGTAGGCTAATCGAAAAGACCCGAGGCGCACGTGTATAAATAAATTGTGCGCACGTGTGTATAACACATACTCATTATTTAAAAGATATAAACGTTTATTATAAAAAGATTTATGCCGAGCGAGAGGTTAAATGATACGCACGGCAACCGAGGCCTATGATTAAAACGATAAAAGAAAAATGAGGTAGGACATACATAAATAAAATAGGCTTTCGTATGACTAATATAAAAACCGCGATGTGCAAAGCAGTGAGATAAGAGACAAAGAGTACAACGATCCATTCGATAAAAGTAAGCAGTGCTAAACGATCGCGTCAAGCTATAGATAACCGTGCTGAGTATACATATAGTTATAAAAGCAAAAGGTTTAACATAGATCTCCGTACCTTCAATAATTTTATGGATTGAAAATCGAAGACTGTGTTGGAAATGTATAATCGACATTAAGCAGATAAAATCAGGAAATTTGTACGTCTCCTTTTCCGTGAATAAATCCCAAGCGTTAAGCTAATTTACAAGAAATGTATTTAAATTAACTGATTTTGTAGCAGGTGGATATTCGAAATCTGGAACTTCTAATATTATAAAAACCAAAAAACTTTTCCACTCAAAATTAAAACCTTTAGCTTCCGATGTTAAGTAAGAATTGACAGTTTCGGGTGTGAGAATAATTTATTTTTAAATAGCATTCACTACTAATATTGCCAATGAATATAATATTAACATATTTTTAGTATTAATTAATTTATCTTGCGGATAAAGCATGTAAATCTTGTTGTTATTTCCTAATATGAACTGTACTTATGATTTATTTTTCTTCTCAATATCTGCTTAAGACGATTAGCTTTGTTCCGTGTTAACTCTTCTTTCGGCGTTAATTTTTAAAAAGAACAGACTTCAGATTGAAGTTTATGGAAAAAACAATTCCACAGTTCTATAAAATGCAATGTAATTTATAACAGTACATTCTTTAAATTAAATAAAATAAATAATTGATAAAAAAAATCAAAGTTATATATATATATATATACTATATTTATGTTTCTAACCAAGTATAATATTGTGCAATGTTTAATTCGTTACTGTTAACTTAAATTAACTTAAAGATTACTTTATTATATGGCCATGAAAGTAAAAATATGCGTAATTAAATATTATACATTCTACAAAATATTTTTACATATTAATTTCATAATATCTTGAACATTGCCAACATAAACATGAAGTAATAATTTTATTATTTCTTACATAATTCAAAATACAAACGATCTCTATTTCCTTAACTAAAACTAAAAGTAAATCTGTAATAATTACACAAATTATCTTTCATAATAATTAATATAAAATAAAATTAACACAAATTAGTCATGTGCATAATACAGACGCATTTTATTAGTGCAACGAATACTTTCCGTACTATTTAATAAATGTGAAAACATCATGGATTACATCATTTATCATCATGGATTTGTGTCCTGATCGGTAATTAAACAATACTGATTATACTTATGTAACACTTTATTAATAAAAATTCTTTTTTAATATTACACATCTATTCGGCCGTACTGCATTCCTTTGATACAAGCGTGCAATTTTTTTTATTTGTAATAAGTTACAGCGAACGCACAGAAATGAAATCGGCTAGATCAAGGAAAGAAAAAACGATGTTGAACTTGGAAGTCGAAGCTTCATCCGTGAACGCTGGGGAATCGGGTCGACCAAGATGCAGATACGATTGCCATATTTGTAGAAATAATCACTCGCTTTATAAAGAGAAACAAGTTTCCCGAGTGGAGAGGGACGGACAGGGGTTGAGAGGAGACGGGAGGGGAAGGAGGAGAATAAGAGATAGGCGCGCAAAACGCATCGTGATAAGACGAATTAGGAAGACGGCAGCGATAAAGTGACCGTTGGCGGGACGAAACAGTGCGGCATTAGCGGTGGGGATGGCGGTGAGCGGTGCGGTGTGGTGCGGGGGGAGGGGCAATTTCAGACTGCGAACCGAAAAAGGGAAAAACGCGAGATTCGGAGAGAGAGTGTGCGCAAATGTACAGAGCCGTTAGGGTTAAGATAGCCTAGTAGAAGGAGGGACAAAGGGAAGAAGGTGTAAAGATTAGTGTAAAATGGTATCTCGACAGGGAAGCAGTTGATTCGAACTAAAGCAAAGTGGGAAAAACGAAACGCCGATAAAGTAGATATGAGTTACGGTGGGGTGATATGGGGTGGGGGCAAGCGCGAGATAAAGCGATAATAAGTATATACGGGGTACTCGTGCACAAGGGACTGCTTGATTCTATGAAAGAGTGGGAAATCGTCCAAGGATAAAAAGTGTGGCGGCCGTCGTGTACATCTCACACGTTCGCTCGCTCTATCTCTCTTTGATCCACCTGTCACCTGGTTTTTCGCTTCTTGGCAGGGGCTCCGCGAGCAATTGGTCGATCGCTCGTCGTCGTCGTTGTCGTGTACCTCAACCTCTAACGTCGCGCCAGTGTGCGTGCCCGTGTGCGTGCACCCGTAATATTGTGTGTAATGCGCGCGCGCGGCCGCTCCGGCGGCCAAAGGACCACGGCAAGTCGGTGCGGGCCAACGACACTCGCTCGCTAGTCGCTCGTACTCGCTCGATCTCGAAGCTCAGTCGCTTGGTGCACGCGCGGCCAACGTGACGTATCGCCGTCGCTCGCTCGCTCGTTCGCCTCGTTTCACCGGAAGGGAAGGAAGTAGTACGCGCGGCTGATGAGCTATCCCAGGCCCTCATGAACGACATAACCTCAAAGGGCGAGCAGTGGCGCCGCGGTGCCGCGCTAAGCGTGCTGTGATAATCTTCTGACGACGAGGGCCAGCCTGACTCCAACGGGCCTCCCCACCGGGGGATGGGCCGGCTTCCTGGCACGCGCCCGGCAGCTCCGATGACCTTTCTCGAGCTCCGTGTGTGATCGAGCGGAGGGCGTAAATGCCGTGGCCGAGGTTGCAGCCATGAGCCTTCTAAGCCTCCGCAGCCGCCTATTACAGAGCCTCATACTGGCTCTCGTCGGTCTCACCTTCTACACGTACTACAGGACGACGGCCAGCGAGATACGGCAGTATGCCTATGTGCGGAGCTACAGTGAGCAGCGTTCCTTTTTTCTGATTTACTTTACGACTATAAGCTATTGACTGATGCTCTGGCTCGCCTCTACTCGTCTCCTTCACCTTGACCCGACTTTATTACAATGCTGCTCTGTGTGAGATGTTCTGGGTTCTGTTGCAATCGTTAGACCAAGGCCACGTCTTTGGTCATTGAAATAAGGATGACTTTGGCTAGTGGGGCTTTTAGTGCACGATGCGTGTGACAGTTTTCATTATGAAAGGCCAACCACTTTATAGACTTAAGGTTACCTTTTGAAACCTTTAATAGTCACTTGTACTACATAAAACTGAGAATTATTCATTAATTATGGCTTTGAGTTTCATTAAATATCGTATAATAAATCATTTGGCACATTTATTGAATCTCAAGGAATTACCAGAGGCATGTTGTGAATTAAAGAATTATACAAATTTTTACCATATAACAGAATCATTTCACTCAATGAATTGTATGCTTATTAAAAATTCTTATAATGGTCTAAAGCCAAAGTTAACGTTAAAAATAAGAAAGTCACAAGATCATATCGTACATACATATGAGTAATTATGCATTGTAAATTTTACTATTCTTAGCTTTCATTTAAGATAAAACTTTAACGAAATGTTACTACTCTTCTAGCATTTATCATTTGCTTTTTTTCTTATGAAATATAATAAGTTGAGATCTAAATATATTCATTGAAAAATTTACACCAGTTAAAATCTATAAAAAATGTTAGTATGAAATTTAAATAAAGAAACGCAGACCATTTACGCATACGTAAATATACAAGCATATGCAGTGATATCTACAAGCATGGATAGCATCATCGCTTTATCACTGTATGTAATCATTAACTGGCAGTATGCCGTTGAACTTAGTAATCGTAGCAGTTGTCATGAATCTATTCAGATTTAATATTTTTCATTAATTCATAATAGTTAAAGAGCTTTATGAATTGAGTCACGATGAAAAATTTATCAGTGTGAGATTTAAACGAAGAAAGTAAGAAAAGTCTTAGATTTAGTTTTAAATTTATCAAAGATATGTATAAATACATTTGGCTATTTTTTGTGTCATAAATAAATATAGATAAATTTTAATGTCAGCCGAGTTTAGTCCTTAACAAAATATTTAATAATCATATACCATCATTTAATATAAAAATTGATAAGATATGTTCTCATTTTTCTACTTCAAAATCTGTACTACATTTCCCATCTTTTATAATTTTCCATATGTAATAATGAAAGTTATAAACAATTCTTAATGTCAGGGACATATCCTAAATAGAGACTAATAATAAAAGTGGTACAATTAATAATTATCACATAAGTATACTGCGATAAAATAGCTTTTAACTTATTTATCGCTGATAGTTGACAGTTCATTTCATAACTATAATTTGAGTGATTCACTTACATATTAATATTTTCATACATTAGGTATAATCATTTTCCATTTGAAATAAACTACTTTGCTATATATTATATAATTAAATTTAAAAAATATTAAAATTTCAGTTTGTCAGATTTTATATTACTTGCATGTTATTTTTTGTTTTATCATTTGATGTGCTCATTTCATGTCATATAAAGTATGCTTATTATACTATGAATTAAATTTCAGATCATTAACATCTGATACAAATATCTATTGGATCATTTAATAATCGAGTAATTCATATTTTCTAAAATTTATTTTTAAAATTATATATGAATTCTACAGGTTAATAATAGTACAAAAAACACTATTATAATGTCATGATATGTATTGTTTAATATAAATTATTATAAATAATAATGAAATATTTCATAATGTCATTGTTTGCTTCAAACCAAATTGTATTTCTTTATTCATAATTCAAAATTTAATTTTGTTCAGAATACAAATGATGGCATACATTTGTATAACTAAAATAATGCAATTAACCACATTGCAAGTTACAAATACACCAGGAATCTCTGGTACATACAATATATTAGCCATTTTCGAAATGATTTTGCAATAATGTAGGTTAGTATTAGTATCAAGAGTATTCATAAAACAACAACGTAACGTAAAGCTATTTTTTTTAACTTTCTTTCACAGTATTGCTTAATTTTTCTTGTCTCACCTATTAGTTATTTATATCGGTCTAGTATTCCGACATGTAAAATAAAGTATGGAAAATGAAAATGTATTAAAATAATAAATTGCCTCTTGATAATAAAAATATAACTATACATTTACAAAGTTATATAAAATATATATATAAAAAGAGTTCAATTTTGGTCAGTTTAATCGTATTTAAAAAAAAAACGTAGCTCTTTAAAGAATATTTCAGGCACATTCACATATAAAAAAAATTTTATTTCCGCATATTTAATAAATGCAATAGAAATAAATATAGACCTGCATGCATGTACACACGTAATAATTAAATATGACGAGCGCATTAAGTAACTTTTACTATAATATTTGGAACATTCTTTTTATTATCATGAAGTAATATGTATGAGAATATTTACTTAATTTACTTTTGAAATCTGAGTTTATTGCGTATTATCAATGAACCTTTATGAAAAATTTTTTTTTATTTCACATAGATATTAATTATTATTAAACATTAACTGAAAATGCCTTTAAAACATATTGTACGATACTGAGAAGTCAATAATACTTATAATATAGTATCGACTAAAAATAATTAATTATACCATTTTAACCTGTATAAGTAATGAATGACATTTGCTTGTGAATTCATTTATGGATTATTGAAATAGTAATTAACATACGAATTGTATTCATTTCATCCAACAGCTCGAATTCTCTTAATAAAATTTATTTTCGTTGTATTCTTTATTGATTTAAGAATAGAAAATTAAAATGGATTTTTTAGAACCTATCAAAAGGCGTACTATTACGCCACATTACTGTATATAATTATACTGTAGTACTTACTATATTATTTACTATCAAAGTTGATGCAATGACATTGACTGGTAAGTCTGACAATATCACATTTTAAAAATACACGCTCTTTAAATTACAGTTTTAGATTTAGTGTCCGCGGTGACATCATAATTTACATCTTGATCGATGAGGAACTTAATGAAGAAACTAATTAATTGCTGGTCGTAATTATCAGATTAAAATAATAAGCGAATTCTATTTGTGTAATTGATTTTTCAAAGCTAATTTTAGAAACTAACCTGCAGAAAGAGTTATTTACCTATAAAATTCGCTCTGTGCGTCGTTCACAAGCTTTTCCACTCGCCTTGCTAATTCTCAAACATCAACTTTTAGAGCTTACACCGAGATTTCGGTCAAAGCCAGATAAGACGAGTCAATTTTCCTCTAACCAGCTTTCAATGTTGTCACTTAATATTCGAATCGATCATAACTGCGCGCTAATCTTACAAGACAAGTTCGCCGATCAATCTCTCGTCAATTGATCCCTCTATCGCCTAATATTATCAAAACTTATTCAATTTACTTTCCAATACGAATGACGTTTATATATAAATAGGCACGTGTATGTGTATATGCTCTTATGGAAGTATATTGACTCAGGCGACGGAACGGACGAACGAATGCCTAATGAATGCCGCAGACGGAAATTCAGTTCACCATTAGCAATGGTACACCTAAACTATAAATTTAGTTTCGTATGTTAATATTATTTGAAACCTTCTTGTCGGCTAATGAACTTATCAAAATGAAGTTTATACTTGAGCTGCTTCATTCGTTGTTTCGAAAAGCTAATCGATCAAATCTCGAAATTCTCAGACTCTCAAATGATATAACCGAGTACAAAATTTAATTCAATTTTAGATTAATACTCATTGTTTATATACTTGTACTATATTAATATATACTACAAGGCAATAAATGAAATACTGTTCCTTCTATTAAATTTATTCAGTAAATTATAAATTGCGTGTATTGGAAATAAAATAATCATTATTTCAAATAAGGTTATCGTTCTAAAATTATCTAACATCTACTCGGCTGTACATTAGAACATATTTTCATATAAGAAAGCAACTCTACTGATATGCTTTTTAATATGGAATAATCGTATGCGTAATATAGTAAAGGAAATTTTATTATTACATTTAGGAATGTACGCTTTTTACATTTTCAACCTTATATTTAATATCCGGTGGAATGTTACCCTAAAAGTTATTACCTTTTATTTTGTAATATCTCAGAATTATAAAAAATCTTAGCAATATTACAAATATTACAATTTGTCTTCAAATATTTAAAGTGAAGTATAAAAATTTTTTTTTACAAATAACAGGTCTTTCCAGTTAGTAGAAGTAATACATTTTACTTCTTGTACTCTTATATTCCAACTAAAATAGAAATTCTAGGCTGTATTTCTTCTCGTTGAAGTGAGTCTATCAAATACTTAAATGAAAATTTTGTACGAAAATTATTAAACAAAAATTAAAAATAGTAAAACAAACGTATCTCGACATATTAAATGCGTACACATTCATGAAGCAAAAATTGATTTCTAAGAGTGACTAATACAAAAAGCGGGAGGGAGAATTAAACGGAAAATTTTTCATCTAATTTCATTAGAATGTGCCCACAGCATTGTGAACATTGACTTGTAACTACATATTTTGTATAAAATATCAGGAAATTAGGGTTTCTTTTTCACTGCCGAAAATACATCGTATAATTTTCAATGTACAATTTGTTAGCCAATATTGTTTGTAGTGTAAGATAAAAAATTTTAAAGTTATAATAAAAATTAGCGATCTATTTTTTTCCATTACAAGCTGTTTAGTTATTTATGTCAAATAAATATAATTTTATTTATTGAAATTCATTATCTTCTTATTAATACTAACGAAATAAATGTTCATAACTTTGGCTCTGAAACATTTAATAGTGTCTTGTTAATAATGTTAAATTTTACTGTCATTGTCAAAAATGTACCAATATAAGCAAAACTAAAACTCAATTTAAAAGAAAGTAGCAACGTGAAACGCTTTATTGCAATCTCGAATCGAAGTTAAATTGAAAATAAACTTTAACGTACCATTTATCAAGCATACAAATACAATTTTAGCTTTATTCACTTCAATAATATAGCAGATGACAATTTTTTACTTATATTTAAATAAAGAATAGTCGATGCACATTAACGGAAATGTATTTTACAAACAAAAAAAAACTAAACATTTCCCCACGATAAATTTGCTAAATAGAAAATCGCATAGAAATCATGAGAGCTATAATCAGCAACAAACGATCCAAAAGGAAAATAGAAAGAGAGAGAAAAATCGAACGCAGGAAAGCGCGTCTCCCATTGAATTTCTCGGTCACTTGCGAATGAGCGCTGCGTCCGCGCACCCATGCGTACGATATTATTAGGCTTCGAATTTCTCGAATTGAAAGCCCGCTGTTCGAAAAATTTGCATTGCCAAATGCCGGAATTAAACGGATATATCATTGTGCGTATGGCGATAAATAAAACGTAATTTTATCATAGAAACGATAGAGAAGGATTTGCGTAATAGATGATGCTGCAGTGAAAGTCCCCATGGTAGTGCATATAAAGTATAGGAGATTATATTTTAGAAAATTGGGCAAGATTCTTCTTACCATATGCTCGTGATGCTTCGCCCCTTCTTCTCCCCAGATTATTCGTCGCTTAATCAGGAATTTAATCTGTAAATTAAATATTACGATGCCGCAACTTTGCTACTTTCGTAAATCTGTTGAAATTGGTACAGAAAAGACTTTAAATTAATACTTGGAATGACACGGCAAATGGTACGATTATCCATTATTTTATGAGATGAAATCTTTTTCATGACAAGGAATTAAATGGAAATTATTAAATTTTAAATTGATTGTAAAGAAATTAATAATTTTCAAATAAATATAAAGATTAATGGCTCGATTTGACCCTGATAACGTATCGGGAGTGGTAAATTTAATAGATATTAAATGTAATATTACTAACTTTTATTGAAGAAATTTCGTAATAACGTGGATTTGAAGGTAAATCAAGAAGGTTGAAATTAAGCATAATGAGAAATCGAGTTATTATGATGATTATGAAATGAAAGAACAACTTTTCATGCAATATATTAAAGAAATTCATAAGAAATGATCACAATTTTTTGGTAACTTATTAATAATTTATATTCTAATAAAACTCTATCGTTGAAATGATGACTTAAATGTATAATTATATAGTATATAGTAATTGTCGATTGTTGCATTCTTCATTGCATCAAATATCATGAAATACATCGTATTATATATATTTCTTCTTTTTTTTTTTAGAAAGTAGCTTATATTTTCTAAGCAATTAATGTAAATATTTCCTTTTACTGTAATTTTTGATAAGCGCTATTTAAATTAATTGTACATTCTTTTTTTTCCCAATCTTATAAATACTAAAATCACATGATAATTACGATGTGCACGTAAAACAATTATGTAATTTAAATTTTCATATTTTCCTTGCTTCTAGCTAAAGCATCAATCACGATATTTTGAAGATAGAGAGCCAGGCATTAAAGCCAAGGGTCACGTTTTATTTTTCTTCCTTTTTCTATCTAAACAAATAAACAATTTTCAAACCAGTCTCTCGCCTGTGCATGCAATCCGCTGTAATTATAATTATAATCGTAATCATAATTTCCTGTTCGAGGTAGAAGGAGAGAGAGAGAGAGAGAGAGAGAGAGTGTGTGTGTGTGTGAGAGAGAGAGAAGCAGGTATGTCGGAATGCGTGCGCAACGCCAGGCCGTGCAATGAAAATGCAAAGAAACCTTTCCGAATGTTCACAGATCGTTCCTCTGCCTTCTACGAACCGGTCCACGGCCACGCGAACGCGAGCAGTTCAGACGTGCCTTCAACACCGCTGTCGCGTAACCTGAATGGCACTGACAGCGCCCCGAGCCCGATACTCGTCAACCCCGGCAACACATCCCACAATCCCAGCGGCAACGCATCCAGCATCATCACCGTCTTCTCGGCGCCCTCGAGCTTGGTCTCGTCCTCGTCCTCGTCCTCGTCCACGAGCACCGGCACGAGCACGTCTACCAGCACGACCACGACCACGACGACGACTACGACCACGACCACCACGACGACTATGGCACCGTCTACTGCCAGTGTTGTCGACAAGGACTCGGCGCGGGCGATCTACGTCGTCGGCCATACGGTCACCGTAGCCGAGAAGTGCCCGGACTTCGGCAAATTCATGGACCTAGTGATAATCATCATGTCGGCCCCGACGCACATTGAGGCCCGCACCGCCATACGGCAGACCTGGGGCCACTTCGGCCAAAGGAGGGACATCAGCATCCTCTTCATGATCGGCGACACAAGCGACCCGAAATTCGAGAGAAGCCTGGAGCGCGAGCAGGACATGTACGGGGACATAATACGCGGACGCTTCATCGACTCCTACACGAACCTCACCCTCAAGACAATCTCGACTCTCGAGTGGGTCGACAGCTACTGCTCGGAGGTGAAGTTCGTGCTAAAGACGGACGACGATATGTTCATCAACGTGCCGCGGCTCGCCTCGTTCATCAACAAGCACAGGCACGACAAAAACGTGATATTTGGCAAGCTCGCGAAGAAGTGGAAGCCCGTAAGGAGCAAGTCCAGCAAATACTTCGTTTCGCTGGCCCAATACAAAAGGCCCTTTTACCCGGATTTCTGTACGGGACCGGCGTACCTCATGTCCAGCGACGTCGTGCGCAACCTCTACGAGGGCGCCCTCAACGAGACCTTCCTCAAGCTCGAAGATGTCTTCGTCACGGGCATCGTGGCCAACAAGCTGGGCATAAAACGCGTCCACGCCAACGAGTTCCTCAACAGGAAGATCCCGCACAGCCCGTGCAACGTCCAGCGGGGCATCAGCATACACATGGTCAAGTACAGTGAGCAGTTCGACCTTTGGAAGAAGCTCCTCGACGGCAAGACCAAGTGCAAGCCCTAATCCTCCCGGGACGGTACTTTTGATTCACGTTTCCTTCCACCGTAGTATCGCGTCGGGCGGTCGAGTCGGCACGCTCATACGTCCGCTTGGGTGTTTGTGAAAAGCCACACTGGTGCGATTCGCCGAACTCTTGTTACATCCGGTTGTTTACACTGACGCAGTGAAGTTTGATTCACGAGTTGATTATTCGAGACCCGGATACCGATCCGCGGCTACTAGCACTTCGGAATCTCAGATTAGATTATTTTAGAATAAGTTTACTTTCCAACGATTATTCAAGCTTAGTATTCAGTTGCGTGGAATAGCGTGAGGGCTGGGCGCCTCACATCTGCCCATTGTTTTGTCCTGATATAAAATAGTAAGCTCATTTGCGTTGTTGGACATCTCTCGATGTCGAGCCAATGACATTCGTGCGATCTTACAATAATTTCCGCCGTAAAAGCCCTTCCCCCCCCTCCCCCTGCCCTCCCGCCAGACTAGCGCCTTTCCATCCACTCTCCTTTTTCACCGAAGTACTTAAAAATAAAGAAAATGTATACTACTTTAACTAATGAATAAGTTTTCTCCAAGCTTGCGCCCTTCTCCACTCTTCGACTTCCTTGGACAATCTCATTCCCTTTAATGATTCCTGCTTTGATGAATCAGCGTGGAAGGGTATTAATTGAAAGATGAAAAATACAAACGATATTATTCGGTTGCATAATCGATTACACGAATTGGTAGATTGTCGGTAATAAATTCGTTCGCACCCCCGGCGATTTACCTTTGTCTCTTTGATGGGGCGACGGGGTGGGATAGAGAGTGAGACACTCGTCGAGAGACTTTTCTTATGCTCGATTAGTTCTTTGTCTGCCATGTCGCAGTAGTCAGCATTACATTAAATAAAATAATAATAAAAAAAAGAAAAAAGAAATGAAGGATAACAGTGTAAACAGCCATTTTCCATTAATCCTTTATTTATCTTTTGGTGTAAGTTCGTAGCTGCTGAAACCCAGTTAGACTCGAGTGCCTCTTGCAGGTAGAAGATCCTTCAGGAGAAAGAGAAATAACACAATCTCCGTTGCATTTTAAGAATTATTAGGATCCAAAAGTTGCGACATTTCATTTACGTAGTAGCATGGAAAATGAAAATGAAAGAGAGAAAGAAAGAAGAAAAAGAAGCAAATGAATGTCACTCGACAAAGTCGTGAGAATAAAAGGGCTTCGGTGCAATCTCGTTGCCTGTAATCGTACACTTAGTCATTTTCTTATTTGGCGAAACGTCATAAATCGATGATACTTTGAAGAATTTAATAAAATTCTATTTGTACCTTGTTAAAGTATAAATAACGACACATCGTCGTTTGGTTTGTTTTTTCGTCGTTTGGTTTGTTTTTTTTACGGGGCAACCGTTACTCTTCGGCGTGACCTGACGCTGCTAATTTCTTAAATCGTAATTTCCTTGATTATATTAAACTCTTATACGTAATATTGTCGTCTATAGCTCTTAATTTATGCGGAGTAAAATCCGCGAATATTAAGAAGACTCGATGATGAACGATTATTGTACCGAAGTTGATTTGTAAAAGACGAACGAGAGGAAATATTGTAAAATAATGGAATTTTTATATTTTTGACAAACCATAAAGATTATACAGATATTGTACTTAATAAGATATACTCAGTTTTTAAACTCACGCGTGTCCCTTATATATATTTTTGTTCCTGTGTTACGCATTATTTCAGTGAAATTTTTCCTCGGACGCTATAAGCGTTACAGAAGTGCTTCACAACAGGCAGAATTCTCAGTTTTTAAAGTACTCCATGTTTTCTCTATATTTGTTTCCCTTTGTAATATTATCTAGTCAGTGCCTAGATAATTATACTCACTTTTATGCCGTTGTATACATATTTTTAAACAACTTCTGCTCACATTGTCGAGGTTTTATACATTCGAAAAGAAATCTTAACGGTCTTTGCCTGTATATTGGACATTAAAGTTTTTATGAATTTATGCTTTTTAACTTTACCTGACCGAGCTTTTATCTATTATTGAAAAACTACGTTTATAAAAAAAACTTTTTTTAAGATTTTTGCCTATTAATTAAGCAGACTATATAACTGGATATGTATAATGTGTTAACACTTTATACGCGTCTTTTTCTCGTACGGCAGTGCAATAATAAGTGTTACGGTTTTTTCCTTCTTTTGTATAAATTTGTTACCGACGACATGGTTAAAAAAAATTATAGTTTCTTAAGTGCCATAAAATGCGAAGTTTAAACATTTAAATCGTACTGCAGTTTCAAAGATAAAAAAGGTAAAAACTGCGTTCCTATGTACGTTTTTTTTTTTTAAACAAACATCAAAAAAGATTTTTAATGCTGCCTTATTACTTTGCGTAGATTAGCTTTTAAAGCATTTTAAATTAAGCATTCTGTTAGGCTCAAAATTTTCATCTTTATTTTAATTAGCAAATTTATGTCCTATTAAATAATTTTAATGTACTTGCTTATATAAAAATTAATTTCGTAAGTATTCTACGAAAAAAATTGCCATTTGAAATTAATTTTAATTTTAAATAAATAATTATTTATTTATAAAATTATTGTTTCAATAAATTATTCTTTATACCCACGAAAAATATTTTTTTCTCTTACTTTATTTGTATTTAATATTTCTTTTCAAGGCCTTAGAGGTACTTGATATTTTTGATGGTAAGAAAATTCACTTTTTTTAAAGAAATTGCAATCAAGGAAATGACTTTTTAAATATTCATTGAAGATTATATCTAATTATAAGATTATAAGATTATATTTAATCGCTTTATCAAGTACTTATTAAGCTGTAAAAATGAAAATAATCTCGAATTCATTAGAAATTATCATTTCTATGATATAAACATGCTAGTTCTCATTGAATGTTATGTGGTTGTTTATGTTACTAAGTAAAATAAAAAGATATTCTTATATTTTTTTATTTTGTTGTATATTAAAGGAACAGTTGAATGAAATAGTTTTTTTTTTGTAAAAAAAAATAGAAAAATTAATGAAAACAATCGTTATTGCTACATCTCAATAACATATTTCGTAAGAAATAATGAAAGTGCGTTAGACGAATATAGCAATTTAAAACTTTTCATTCAGGAATATAATAATTCTGTGAAATAGGACCAAGGATCCCGATACTATGAAATAAGTTATGAGTACACTTATAATGATTATATGTTTTGTGAAACATTGAAAAGATTAATAATTGTAAATTAGTTCTGAATATATAAGTTACGTTGTATTGCATAAAAACAAAAATTTTAAACAAAAGTATTCCAGATCATTTTTATCTTTAAATGATAATAGTCTATAATTGTAACCATGAGTAAAACATCTTGTTAAAAATATGTAATATGATGCTAATCACTAGTGTAATCGACAAACTGTTGATACATCTCCAAAAATATATATCGCACGTCGAGGAACATGTGTCGTGCAGATATAATATTAATTAATATATAAAATATTATTATATATTAAACAGAATTTTTATTTTTGACAATAATTTTTGCCTATGAAAATAAATAATCAATAAAGGATCATTACGTGAACGAAAAATTTTTACAGAAAGAAGTTCATCAAATTATGAAGATCAAATATGGAAGTACGAAAAATTACGCTTATAATATTTATAGAATTTATAAAAGGGGTCCAGTATTTTCATAAGTATATTCAATTAATGTTGTAAGCAATATAGCATACAATGGATATCGTAAAAATACAATATAAATAGCGATGATATAAATATCATTTCTTTAAAACATTTTTTCAGCTACTTTGACACCTTGACAATCTGATTTAATGAATAGCTTGTGCAATCATCAACGATTATCATTACATAATACGAGTAATTTTTCTATGATTTTTAAAAGGTGGTTTTTAAACTTCCAGTCTTATGATAAAAACTACTAATGTGATTTTATTTTAATTATTTAAGTACAGTACCATTTTTCGAAAAATGATCAAACTACATTGAAAATAAAGGGAGGCTGTAACATATCACAATGTTATTTTTCTAATACATTGGAGTAACAAGGCTTCTCTTCACAAATAATCAAATGCATTGTGCACCATAGGTAGATTAGAGATGCATATTTCAAATATTTTAATCATCTTATCGTGTACGTGTTTTCATGTGCGTCTGATCTGCTTTATTTAACCGACACGTAAGGCGAAGAATTTCAAGCTGCTGACATTTAATTCAATAACAAAGGATTAGTTGACTAAATGGAAAGTATGTCAACAGATTATCAATACTACTTTCAAAATCTCCTAACAACAATAAACAATTGAAACTACTTGAGATGCAAGCTACCAATATTAAGTAGAATGATTAATTGCGAGCATAAGCAAGCTTTATTAAATTTAATTAGTGGAAGGATAATTTATATCGTAAAAGCTTTGATAATTGTTTTAAAGCTCAAAGATCAGTAACTAATAGTTTATTTTTCATGCTCATTAAAGAAGTTTTTGTTACTTAATTAATCGCATTATTACCTCATTTATTTTGAAGTTGGGGAGTCGGTATATCACGAAGTTCTTTTCCACATTATATCTAATTAATATAAGAAAAATCACGATAGATTAATACTTTAATATTAAATAAAATGGTCTGAATATAATAAATATTTCATAATTATACTTATTGGTAAAAATTTTAGTTTTACAAATGAAGTTACATATTTTTAACTAAATGATGTTCTACAAATATATACAACTATGAAAATATCATGAAAGAGATTCTATAAAATAGCATACTATTTATGCGATTAAGACACTGGAATTACAGACAAATCAAATCTTTGTGTTAAAATACATTTTAATGTATACAAAGTAAAAGTAGCTTCGAAACATAAAATGATTTAATATACATATTAAGAAATCTAAAATTTCGTTTTCTATTAAAAATGTCCAAACTCTATGTAATTTATAGAACTACAGACTCCCAAAACTAATAAAGAAAAGTTGCTGGTATAATGGTAAATATCATTAAATTTTAATAAAGGAAAGATATTGATTATAGATATAAAGATTAATGCTAGATGGCATCATTTCTTTGTTAATTTAATATAATATTTGATCCAAACAATGTTTAGAAATATTTTTTCAAATTAATTTATTTTAACTTTGATGGTGTATCACCATAGTTATGGTTAATTTCTAACTGTGATTTTCAAGTAATTTTTGATGGTGAGAAAAATTAGTCGTCTAGAAATCTCAGTACATTTCTTAAATGTCAGACACAAAAATAATAAAATTAATTACAATGATAGATTTTTATATACCGTCTATAAAATAATTATATGACGAAACTTGAAAAATCAGAAATAAATCGATTCTTTTGGATGTATATATATATATGTATACGGTTCATTATAGTAATTGAAATTTTAGTTTCGGGCCATATTTTTCAAATACCCAAAGAAAGTATTTTTATTGAAGTGCGCATACTTTGAAAGAGTAGCATTTTATGAACATGAATTTTAATTAACACTTTCTTTATTCATAAAACTCCGTGATGTTATGTAAAACAAAATATACGGTTTCTCCTACTTCACTTCATCTCATAAAAAAATATTTATCATAAAACTAAATTCGAAAAACTTATCAAAATTACGTGTTTGCATTCTTTATTTACAACCCATATAAACAAAGTGTTCAATGATTCACAGTTCATTATATTACTTAATCAGAAAATGTGTCATAGAACGTTAGTCAATAAATTCTTTAATTTCAACGCGTGACAGCTACTGTACAGAAATATTTGAAGAAATATATAAATCTTTGCATCGTTATTCTAGGTTTTCATATACTACTTAAAAGAAAGAAAACAACAATGCATGACACCATTTCCACAAAAATCTTAATTAATAGGTTCGATTTTTCAATTGAATTTTTAATTATTTAGGGCACAAAAATAATTAAATACAAATGATGCGCCAAGAATTTAATCAACTATTCAATAATATTTGTGAATGCGAGTATGTGAAAAAGCGAGCGTTTTCCAATATGTAATATTCATAAAACCATGAATGTTTAAAATAAATTTTAAGACTACAGTACTGGCTTTCTTTGAAAAAAAAAATCCACTATCTATGCAGCTGTTCAATTATTTATCAACGTGCATTGACGGCAATATTTTAATGTTAATAAGGAGAGACCATACATCGGTTTATCGCCTGCTAACATTTAAAATGCGTGTTTAGTTATTATTGATATAAATTCCTAAACCATACTATATAGAGAAAATCATTTAGTAATCATAATAATTTCATGTAGTAATTATAAAATTAATTTTGTAATCTAAAATAAACTTTTTCTTTACCAATAAATAATTGAACACATCTGGAAAATTTTACTACATTACCTAAAAATACGATAATTAATTTAAAAAAACATAATATAACTTGGTCATTCAAATATTAATAAATATTATTCAGTATTTATTTTATGAATAATACAAATTCGTATAAATAAAGTATATCTAATCTAAATAAATTATCGTACAAATTATTGAAATCTATTAGCCTTGTAATTCATCTATATAATACATCTATATTAGCTCTTCTATTTTAAAAAACAAATTTTCTATACCATATTTTTAATCCAAGTAATTTAATTATTATTTAGATTAACTGTTTTATTAATTCAAATTATTAAATTATACATTTGAATTATGAACATCATATGAATATTTTATTTGTAGTGCACTTGCATATTTATCCGTACATTTCTGCAAATTAATTTGCTGTTATAAATAAGTGAATAATCATTTAACATTATTTCTACTTATTTATAAGTTATACTTTTATTTTTTATTTTAGGTTCACTTTTTAGTTACTCATTTATCAAATAGACACAAATATACTTCAGTTAGTAAAATGTCAAAAAATATATAGAAAGTATTACTATATTTCTCGATACAAAGCCAAGAGTTCGAAAACTACATCGCAAAATTTTTATGTTTATAACGAGTAGTTACGATTTTGCTTGCCATGTGAATATCATAATCTGCGCCTCTAATCGTCAAAAATAAAATTCTTCCGTATTGCCTCACGAAACGATAATGCGAATACATTAACCATTATTCTTCATGACTTATTATTATTGTCACACATAGCACGAACAATCGCAATAACATTTTGCTCGGTAGCGAAAAGCTATAGCTATTACTAAGCGATAACTTGTATACCATTCACGAAATTCTCACGTGTGACCATCAAAACGAAGCACCGCTCGACCAATTGAGTACTCGTTTCCAACTCGTTTTATTATAAATGCAAAGGAAAAAATAAGAAATATCACCGCGCAAACACTGGATCGTATTATTTGCATTTCATTGCCGTGGCTAATAATATGTGCCCAGCACATGATTATCAACACTCCATTGCACTTAGGACTTTAAAAGAATCAGGATATTAAGACTTTGGTTATGTCAAAATATGATATGTTTTTACCCTTATTTATAACAATGCTGACCTGATATTTTATGTTTGTCGAAAAAAAGTAACTATAAGTAATTGCAAACATTCGAAATATTTTGTTTTCGGTGATAGTTTAGTTGAAATATTGGATGAGGTTGTAGTTTTTTTTAACCTACAATCTTTAAATGCATTGAATCAAATTTAATAGCTTACATTTAAATACACTTAAGAAATGATAGTGCAATTTAAAGCGAATTGTAATAAAATTGTCATACTTTATCAACTATTTGCATGAATTACATAGTTTAATTATTATAAAACTGTAGTAGTTATAAGTAAAAATGACCAAAGACAATTAAGCATACAATCTTATTGAAAAGTAAAAAATTATGATTAAACTTAATTAAACTTGCAAAGTAATAAAAATTTTATTTTATTAAACTTTTCGTGCAAATTAAGGAATTAACTATATACAAAGACTTGCTCTTAGTATAAATTGACGCACTATAAAGAAATTCCGTGCTATGAAAACAGACAAATTTGCATTTAGCTTTCGAACGGAAAAAAATACTTGAAAATAAACGTGCACAATAGAAATGTATCTTGGCATCGTTGAAATGCATATGAGTTTGCTTAGCGACTCGAGTCCGGAATGTTGGCATTTGGAAACATCCAGAAAAATGTGAACTGCTAGTCATGGAAATTTAAACTGATTCTTAAGATTTTTGGCATGCCAACTGTATTAGCATCGAGCAAACTACTAAACTATTTTATTTGTTTTAAGGCTAATCCCATGAGCGAGCTATTATATTTTTAACGTACAATATGCGTTTAGAAATATTTGAAACATGAATTTAAAGCTATACTTTTATAAATATGCAGCATTGAATTCATGCTTTATTGACAGGATGCCACAGGAGCGAAATGTTGTGTTTTCTATAATTGTTTGCCATTAGTGTATCAAGGATTAAAAAAGAAAGGGAGAAAAGAACTGGCTGCAATGAAATCCAACGCAAAACAATCATCGCAAATCGCTCGATAGCCATTAAGATACTATGAATAGACCATCGGGCACACTCGGCCAAACTTACATATTCTCCGCAGTGCCTCTCTCGTTCCATTCCATTAAGAGGCGCACTTATGGAACCCGACACCAGCTGCAATCGAGCTTGCGAAAGCCCGCAATTCTAATTTCACCGCAGTTGGAAAAAGTAAATAGGGGGCGCGAGGCTTTCGGTGGTAAGCGAGGTGCTTCCGTGCCTCCATTCGAGCATTACAAAGTTTCGTAGCAGGTAATCGACGCAATTCCCTTGCATCAGCGCGACTAATTCGCTTTCATTCCAGCGGAGGTAAAATAATCGGGCGAACCCAGGCGGTGAAAGCGATGTCACCACGATTTTTCTGGGCCATCAGCCACCCACCATAACCAAGGCGCCTCGAGTCGTCGCATCATTAGGGGGAAGTTAAAAGGCCTTCCTCAAGGTTAAATAGCCTCTCGAAAAGTCTATTACGGAAGTAGCGTGCTCCTGGCACCTGTAGACGTTGATTATTGTCTTTTATTGCAGCATGTAATACGGACATTGGATGATGAATATTGGAGATTGCTCGGATAACCTTGGCGTAGCCATACGGCGGTCGTGTGAACGAAGGCAAAATCACACAAACAAACAAAATATCTATGTCGGCTTTATTCTAATTAAAAGCGGAGATTTCGTATGAATTGCACTGAAATCAAGTGAAAGAAGTTCGGTGCACTGAGTGCATATCGGTGAAATGTAAAAACGTAAAAATAATGACTGTGCAGCGGCAATTTTCCCTCATTACCGGCATCTACGGTCGAGCCTATTTGGTAATAATACTTAGCGCGGAGGAAAAAAGAAGGATGAATTAATTCTCTAACTATACGTTTATTAACGGCGTGAACCGCGCAATTTCATTATGAAGAAGCCGCAAATGCTGAAGTTATGCGAGGATGCCAGAGAATTAGCGGGAAAGAAACTGGTTTACAGTATCGAGTATTAGCTCCAGTTCATCGACTATACGCGCACAGCCAACTGTTGTTGGTTTGGATTGGATTGGTTTGGATGCGGATGGGAAAAAGGATGGTAGTCGACGTTGAAAATGAAATAACTGCTGTAGCCGCCTGCGAATTATGACGTCCCATCATAATCGAACATTTTAGTAAAGCTGATGGGTAAGAGAAGATTCTGTCATTGTCAGGGGTTTTTCCCAGCAATATCAAGCATTATCTGAAAGTTGAAGCTGTTGTATTTATAAAGCGGCTCCGTTTAATTCGGAGTTCAAACATTTCGCACTTATTAAGTACGCAATTAGCGAGCATTTAAATGTGCGCACTCGTTTTATTTATTGTAATATTGCATCATTGGAACTACAGAACATTCAATCACTCTTTTAGACGCTCATTTATGAATAAAACGCTAACGTGATTAATGATAGATATTACTAGACATTGAAATAATCATCGATCGACTGGATCTAAGAAACAAATTTCTGGCCGACGCATTGAAATTATCGAGGATTAAGTAACGATGGATATAATAATATGAAATCACCGGTTACAGACATCGTTCAAACAAAAAAAAAACTGTCTATGATGCCCACTTGAATTGTTAATAATCGTATAAGACAAATCCGTTAAAAAATTGAAACATTAGGCATTAAGAATACAGATGTAAAAATGTCTTATTTAGTTATTATGTGTACATATATAAATCAACACTTGAAATAAAGGTTCATAAATAATTTACAATCATTATTATTACTGTTCGAACTGAATATTTCAAATTTATTCATTAACAAGCAGAACTTCTCAAATTACTCTAAATTCCATACCATAAATTGCAATTACATCGCTAAATAAACTATATACAATATATACACAATTAATGCACGAGCTATTTAATAAATCTATAATTGCTAATTAATAAATTGCTAACGAGTCTTGAAAATGTCTTGAAAATCAAGATAATTCGGAGAGCAAAGTCATTGAAGAAGGCTCATGTTTTACAATATAAATAATGACGGCATCGTACGCGAATTGAAGCGCGCGATTCAAACAAAATTTCGATTGCGTCATTATATCACGTCATTAAGGCATAACAGCATCGTTGACACGAGAAAAAAAGCCTTTTCTTTCACAGCTTTAGTATGACCAAGACCCGAAAAAGTGGCGAGCAAAAGGCGCTTCTATCCTACGTCATTGCTCTGAAATTAGAATTTTCTAAGAGTACAGATACACCCAATGATCTATTATAATCGTCTTCGAGGAATCGATTGCTCCGTTTGGCGATATTGAAGAACACTTCCACTTAACAGTGTAACAGATCGATTAATACAAGCGGATAAATAAAGGCGCGTACGTGTGTGCTCGTGCCCAAATGTATGTATTTGTGTTATAATAATAAGAGTGACAAGCGATAGCTGTGAAAAGTAGTTGCAAATCTAATCAGAAAGCAAATGTTCGCGGATATATGTTTATAGAAAGAACTGAAACACACGATTTCATACGAGAATCTTTTCTTTGAAAAATGATAATTTCGTATTGATGAACATCTTTTTACATAGCGACGGAAAAATGATTGCGCTGACCTTTAATCTTATCATGATTTAAGATGCAATTAGCCTTTTTCGTGCACACTTTTAGCACAAGAGCGTATCGAAAGTAGACGATTTTACAACTTGGAATCTGCAAAGTAGCGATGCGTAGTAGAGAAAGAATTCTGATATCTTGATACTGTAATACCTGTTATCCCGTTACATTGTAACTCAATACAGTAAATGCCACTTTATTTATATACCCCGTGAGGTAAGTTCTTACCGCTTGCGAGAAAGCCTACGAGTATTTTTGTCTTATATTTTTAATTTTACTATTGTATACTAAAAAAGGCATCTTACCGTTGCAAATAAAAGCTGCCATACATTATAATACTTGATACTAGGAATATATTTTTATCTATTTGTTTTAAAATTTCCTTCAAAATCTTTATCGTTATTATTATTTATTATTATTTCACTTTATTTACTCATATAACAATATGGTAAAAATAATATATCGATTTCGTTTAGTAATTAGGTTAAGTTTACGTGTAAATAAAAATTATTTTTAATACTTATATATAATTCGAATCTTTTTCATTATCATTATATGACGAAACAATTTTATATTATGATCCATTCGTTTAAGCAATATATAAATTTTTATTTTTTCACGATGTTTAAAGAAATGACTAAATGAAATTATTGAGTAAAATTTTGTGTACGTATGTTTGTGAGTATGTACCTCTCTCTCTCTCTCTCTCTCTCTGTGTGTTATATATATATTTGATAAAAATTGATTCACTAATGAACTGATATATCAACTAGAATTATAGTTTAATATATAGTCCTAATTAATTATACATTAATAAATTATAAGTTTTTAATTCAGTGTATTCGTTTCTGTGCATTCTGTATTATAGAATTTATTATATATAAATGTTGAAATGCTCAGTTGATAAAACTGTTTAAGTCTATATGGTTAAATCGATATTTAATTATAAATCATCATTCCATTTAATCCGAAAAAATTTTAATTAATGTTCTAAGAACGCCGAATGCAAAATAATATTACCAATTTAAATTAGAAAATCTTGAGTCACTTTTCATTTTAAATAAAAATACAATTATTAATATCCGAATAGATATAATAAATGAATTAAGTGCTCTGTAAATACAAATTCAGTTACATATTTTTTAGGAAATCGAAGTCTATTATATTGAGATAAAATATTGAGAATTTTTAATATTCACGCAACGATCGAATTTATGAAACACTCGATGAGACACTCAAACGCATAAACACAAAAACCTGATCAAATTACAATCCAAACGTATGTATAATTGATATGAGTTGGAAATTTACGTGGATTTACTAAATAACAGTATAAATATAACGACAAATTTAATATTGATGCAGTGGCATAGAAACATCACATTTTTATTATCATTTATTCACATGGCATTGTAACTTTTATACTACTTTAGATATAAATTTTAACTTTATATAGAAATATTATGATCGAACGTTACTTTATACTTATTGATAGACTTTTCAACCCTGCTAAACTGTATAATTTCATTATAGCCAGCACCTTTTATGAATATAATAAAATTTTATAAAATAGATATTTTATAAAAGAATAATCACGCGGTACATTAAAAACTTATAATCTTTTGCTAAAAAACGAAGTATTTATTTTAAATTATGTGCTCAGCAAAGATTAACCTTGTGAATGAACTTTTCACAATTAAAACAAAAAAAATAAAAGTGTTATCAGTAGAATCAATATAATATTTGTAATTTTATTCATTTCAATGTTATTCAGATTAAATTAAATGCCTTAAAATATATTTTAATTCTTTTTTCATCTTAAGTAATTAACCAATTCAACACGATTTATAAATTAATTTGGTTGAAAAAAACATTAAACTTAAAAAATACATAAATATATGCATAAAGGGGTACAATAAATAAATATTTATAAATAAATAGTTTCTCATAAATCATAAACATAATTTACAATTATTTAAATAAATAAATCTTAAGTAATATAAAAGAAAAGGGGAGTTATATGATGATCAACAGTTTAATTGAAATATGTAAATTATATTTGATGACAATTTTTATAATAAATGAAAAATTCTTAAGCAATATTTCCTCCGCTTATGAATAATTTTAAATAAAATCTTTAAATTTGTTTAAGAAGATTGTAAGTTATCTTGAATATTCAAACATTTTCGAGATATTACAATTCAATATGAAAATACTATATCTCTAAAGCAAATACGCATTTCATTTACTTTTAATAAACGCATATATTTATTTAAAATTGCAACACATTGATTAAAAAATTCTATTATTATATAGTTTACCGTATGATTTTTATAATAATAATATTGCAGTTCTCAAACTTAGAAAAATGTGTTTTAATAATAAAGAGTTAAAAAAAAAATATTGAGTTTTGCATGTGAATGTAAAATTTACAATGCCATAACATTTCTAAGAAATAGCTTTTTTGTATATTTCCATTTTTAAAGTATTCTGCAAATATTTGTCGAATAAAAGTACAAACGTAAAGATCTTTTAACCATGAATATGTAGTATTAAATTATAATTTGTTATTAATATTAAATCGAGCAAATAAATAGGCATACATATATCATGTTTTTGTTAAGAAGTTCAAGAGTTTAAATGTCCTAACATATAATTTTAATTATAATTACCAAAATGGTGAAACCTTTCTGAAAAAATAAACTTCCTATACGAGCGCTATTAATCTTTATTCAACTAAAAAATCTTTCAACACGAGATACAGTAGAAATTAAAAGAAAAGCAAAGAATAAATTAAAAAAATTTATTATTGAAAGTTAAAGGATTGATATTTGTTATTTTAAATGTAAACGAAATCGAAAGGAAATAAAACACGTTTTTTATTTAATCACGGACATGTAATATTTAAAATACCGATCAAAAATTGATTTTATAATTAAACTATTACTATATTATTTATTATCATAAGTTTAAATTGCGCATTTTTTTTTAATAAAAGTATAATTTTAAAATAAATAACAATCTTCATTTTTTATAAAGAGTTAATAATTATTTGAGTTGTATATGGAAATTTAATTAATAATTGCCAATAATACAGCAAATATTTTTGCTTCGTAAAATGTGTTAGACCGATTTAATGTTACAGATCATTTTAATATTTAACTAAACTGAAAGCAATTGCAATTTTGCTAGGTCTTTAAATTAAATGTGCTATCTTTGTTAAGCAATGAATTAAAATAATTATTTTTCTTACGACATACTCCATGAAAGTATGAACATATTTTTAGTGTGACTCGTCTCAAAAGATATTTTCTCCGTTTAATGTCATAAGAATCTCTGTTTTAATGATTTAAAACTTTTGAGGACATTGATAATAATTCACCTATGTTATAGCTAAAAGCTACACCTTTTTATCCGCAGTCATTAAATTACTTTTTAATGTAAAAATCATTGTATTATAATTCTTGATATATATATA